>DWJK01006332.1:0-10554 GCA_018248815.1 Croniades pieria auraria | reverse complement strand
GACAAAACACAAAACTTAAAATATTTTTCTTCAAATTGTTAAGTAATAATAGTATTAACAAAACATCAACGTATCTTAAGTTTAAATTTAGGATTAGATTTTTTTTTATCAGTTCCAAACCAAACTCCGGATTACGTTTTCAAAACATCCTAAGCTATTCTTTTCGGCCATCTTATTTGCAGTCCAAGAGGATGGCATTTTAATGCCAAATGTAGCAGCACAATCGTAGGCAAGGCGACGAACATCTTTTAGGGAATAGCCATAAAAGATTGATGTCATTTTTAGCAAGTATTTTATAAAGTCCTCTTATTGGGGAGAAAAAACTTGCCTCGGCGTCGCATAACCCATAGATGAATCGCCACTTTCTTCTAATTTCTTCGAAAATCTTGCCCCAGACATCTGTTTGATACCGAACTCTTTGACGGCGGCATTTGCACTTTTTCCTTCATCGTTGACATCCTTTGCAGCATTATTCAAGTCTTCAGTAGTGTAAGAACATCTTATACGAGTAGTCTTTCTTTTATAAGTCCGCATCCTAAAAAAAGAAAAAACATATATTACTTTTGTTCTAAGACATGGAGGTAAGATGAGCAAGTGTTGCTCAATTGACCCCATACCGAAATTTGTAAACAAAAGTGACATTACGAAAAAACAGTAAGAAATATATCAAGAACCTCTATAGATATCAAAAGCACTGTGAATTTATGGAAGAATGACACTTACCTGACTGAAAACAGATTACATTGTATTAATACAGATAACTAGCGCCAAATGAGTTTTTACTTTTTCGTCACAAAATAAACAATGCGTACGTGTCCTTCACTCGCTCGTCAAGCCGCCACTGGAGGTTACGCGATGAAATCCTCTCCCGCGACTTCTTCTTTTCGCTATACTATGCCTACACGTGCGATGAATAGTTTTCGAGATATTTCGATTGCCCAACGTGCTCCTATACTCAACTAGCTCCGCCCTACCCTATTGATAAGACAGACAGGAGAAGCAAATATTATGTCTAAACACAATATTGAATAAAACAAAAATTTATAACTGTTATAAAGATCATTAATTATATTTAGTTACATTTATAAGAAATCGTTTTTTATACCATAATACATAGAGACGCAATAGTAAGTAGAGTAAGAACGTATGTATGTATGATTATGACAAAACACTTTGATACCTCCAGGCTGACGCGATCCGGCCTTGACCCGGATAAACGGTATGCATGATTTTAAACAATTCCATAAAAGAACCGGCTGTAATGTTTATTTTTATAAAACTCGAAGACATTTTGTTTTTACAACACTATTTTTATATAACCAACCGCTTTGTAAGGAAAATGTATTGATGACTGTTAATCGACCTTATTAATCATAAAGCTGCGTACACTAGAAGCGATTACACCCACAGTTTATGAGATAATCTGTTTGTTTTGGCATAATTATGTTGTAGGACGATTTCTACGTTAACAGACGCTTTGTATGTCAGATAGTAGACGATTTTTCGCTTGTAATATTACTTAGTAGTGCAAGTGAGATTCATTTTAAGTATATCGAATGTTACGTCGTAACGTGAATATGCTTAATTTCATAATAAATAGCCTTTACAACTTACACACCTTGCATTTTATACAGAAATCATCGAAATCATTCAAACCATATCGGAGAAATCATTTTCAATATACATATATTAGTAAAAACAATTTTCATTTATTAATATTTTACGAACGAAGCGTCTTAGGGCACGCCTTTAAATCGTAAATTTATATTGAAGTAGACTTATTTCATAGCTCTAGTGCAGTTTAAAATCGAAATACATTTCCAGATTTAAACGCAACGACTCGAACGATGGAGACGAAGAAAGAAATCAATTTGGACTCGGTGCTGGAGAGCTTGGGGCCGTACGGGCGCTACAATTTAATGAACTTCGTCTTGCTGCTGTTCCCTGTGATGCTGAGTGCTTTCTACGAGTGCGGGTTCATTTTTGAAGCGCAACAACAGACATACAGGTATGTTTATATATATATTCTGTGCCCGGTGTACGGCAATAGGCTCACCACCTAATCCATTGTGGGGCGTAAACGTAAATGGTGAAACGTGGGAGTGTACTACACTCCTCTGCGTATCTCTCCGGGCTTTACAAGCGTGATTCCCAGAGAGAGAGGCAAGTTTACGTTCATATACATTTACATATATACAAGCTCATTCCCTATTTCGTGGAACAAATAACGCAAGTGGTGAAAAGTCGAAGTACTATACCTGTCTTCCTGCCACTTCGGGAAAATACTTGCGTAATGTTTTGTTAATATTATACGTTCCGGCCAGGTACCTTACAAGGTAAGCATAGAGTATCGAGTGCCACGTATCTCTATTCTTACAGACCTGACAAGCTTATTCCACATCACTCTTTTACGCGCACACTGGTTTCAGATACTATATTCATGTCTCATGATTGGATTTCAAGACATAACTGTTTTCTATGGCGCGCACAGAAATTAAACCTGTAGTACTGTACAGTGAGTTCTAGAAATACAGAACGCAGAAGAAACTAAAAACAAAATTTTACCAGACAACTGTTATTTCATATACAAGACATTTAAGTACGAACAATTTAACTTGACAAGAAATATCATCGAATAATTCGCAAAAAATTACGATCACTTATGTATAGATAACACTTGTATGTACATATACATGTATATGATGTTATTAGTTTCATCACGTTTTCTTGTACGAGAGAACAAGATACTGCTAATAACTATATATCTCAAGATATGGCGGTCGATAAGGTGTTATCGGACAAGCTTTATCAGTATATCAGGAAAATCAATAGAGACCATAGGTTTTAATAAATTTTGTTCCAACTGTAATGAATCATGAGTCAAAGACCCCTGAGATCTGCGTTGAAACGATTTTTCAATTTATGACTCAATGAACTCAATGCATCAATATATCCACGACTCAGAAATTCGAGGAACGTAATTGACTCCTGTCATTTAAATGCAGTATTGCCTAATGGTTCAGAATTTAGCCGCTCAGTCCGGGGTTGCTGGGTTTCAATTTATGACGCGCACCTCTTTACAAAAGTGCGTTTCAAATTTAAATATCACTTGCTAACGATGAAGGAGAACATCGTGAGGGAAACTGCGCACCTTAGAATTTATAAAAAAAACAAAAAAAAACATTGAGGAGTGTGCAATCTGCCAACCCGCACTTGGCCAGCGTGACAGACTTTGGCCTTAACCCTGTCAATATGAGAGGAGACCCATATTCCAACAATGGAATGATAAATGGATCGAATATTATTATTTTTATTATTTAAATCCAGAACCTTCTGTTCGAGTTAATGCAGATTCTGTTCACAAGTAACCACAATGTTGGGGCTTCCTTGCAATCTAACCTGTGACCACAAGGCCGTTATCACTTGTTAAGCTTCTAACGCCAACCCTGGGAGCGGAAGAGATTAGGATGAAATATCACTAGCGGTCAAGCGTCTACGAGTGCTCTACTCACAATATACTGTAACTTTTACTTACATTCTTCTGGAGTACTCTTGGGATAAATTCGTCTGAAATAACAAAAATGCAAATTTACTATATATATATATATATGTACTAAAAGGACTTTTCGCGCCTTGTTTCTGTTTTATAATGCATCATTTTCATCGTCTGTGTGCTAGTGTTCCGTTATTTAACACTGATCTCCTTTTAGACAGTTTCAGTATATTAATAACATACTTTAAGAAATAAGTACCATTGGCATCATCATCATCATCAGCCTACTCCCGTCCGCTGCTGGACATAGGCCTCTCCAATGGCACGCTACTAAGCTCGATCTTCAGCTCTTCGCATCCACCCACTGCCAGCCACTTTGCGTATATCGTCACTCCACCTTGCTAGAGGGCGTCCCACGCTACGTCTGCCAAGTCACGGTTTCCACTCCAGAACACGTCTGCTCCAGCGGCTATCGGTTCTGCGACAGATGTGACCAGCCCACTGCCCATTGGAATAATATTTCTATATTGCAACAAACATACTCGTACTTTTCTGTTCTCATCCTAGCAGTTTTTTTTCAGTTAAACATTTAATGTGGAAAATAATTAGATCAATCCCCACAATGCTTCCTAAGGGAACACGCATGAGCTTGGATCTTTATTACCTTTATATGAGACCCAGATGAATATGTACGAAAAACCTTGAGTATAAGAAATCAGAAAGATACTGGAATAATCAATTTTAATAGACAAATACCTTTTCACAAAGATATATCTACAGGTAACTTAAAATGTGGTGGGTTTTGATCGTCAAAAGATATGGATGCCAGTTGAAAGCATTTTTGGAGATATCTTAAGCTCTGAACCTTATGTCTGTTGTCATAAAAGAAAATGGTATTTTTACCAACGTCAATTTCTACTAGATAGATTTTGTTGTAACGATTCCTCAATAAATCCAAATCAGTTCAGGAAAATGTGCCTCTTTATATGACATCAAAATGAAAACTATAAATAAAGACAGAGAAACGCACGCTCGTTGTACCGTGCACAAGAAATACGATATTCAAAAGTTTCCAAGGTAACCATACTACATAACCCTACGCAAAAAATGCAATATATCCCCCTTACAGAGTATTTCCTGCGGGCATATCCACGGGTTTGGCGACCGTTATTAGTCCCAAGATGACCGCTCATGTTGGGATTCTTGCTACGATGTAGTCTTGCGCGTACAGTAAGCACGTCATTTACATAGGACATATTATACTAGTACTTGGATACGCATTTAACCCTTAGGTCAATGCAAATCGATATAGAGATTCTGAGACAAAATTTGTAAGAGTCGTTATATTCCACGGAGACAAAATTTGTTTAAAATGACGAACCAGACCTTTTGCTATAGAAAATGTTATTGTACCAAAACTTCTTCTACTGTTAGAAGTAAGAACAAATCGGTTTATCAGTTCAAATACTAAGATTTTCAAACTGACGACATACATATAAGATGAAACCGATCTACCCGTAGAATAAAGTTCCATAAGAACATGTGACCAACACACTTTTTCTTTATTTTTTAGAATATTTAGATCTATATTTTATGGTAGTGAAACAAAAATTTAAATAAATAAAAAAAAATTTTAAACTTGTTTCCCTACCATAAAATATAGGCCTAAACAGTCCGAAAAATATAGAAAAACTGTGATGGTCTCATGTTCTTATGAAACTTTATTCTACGGGTAGGTCGATTAACGATACTTACTAAATCGCCTGACCATGAAGGTCGTCCACAGTACCATTCGAGGCCAATCATACATAGACTTCACGGTTGATTTGGGTTCAGTTTATCCGATGTTCTTTTGTTTTGCTATTCTAGAATGATCCAAACGAATTTTACGTAAACGATCCAAAATATCTTTATTAGTTAGTTGTTTGACCTCAGGGATCAGAATGATCGAAGAATGCTCCGAAGACGTGAGACCAACTTATGACGTCTTAGCTATTTTCTGTGTTTCATATTCATATTAAAGTACTGGCATTACATCGGACCGGAAGGTTTTGGATTTGAACCTTTCGGTTTTGGCCAACGCAATACAGGACGCAGATGCAAAATAGTTACCCAAAATTACGCAGCAGCTCGTAAAACTAAATTAACAACAAAATTAAGGTTGAATATTTAAATTGGCTCGTGTCTTTTAAATCCAATAATTAGTAGACGAATTTTTAACAGCTTTTTAGCCTAAGTTTTTACATGCTAATGTCGATAAAAAGCCCCGAAAATTGAATTCTTAAGAACAATTCTTCATTCCACTCTTTTCTGTTTTTACAATTTAAAATTTTATTTTTAATTGTAAAAATTGTAAAACTACCTCTAACTCTTACAAAACGGGTTATCTGGAAGAAATCGCTTAATAGCGTTACGACTCACGACCGCCAATTGTATTGAGCTATACCTGTTTGTTTTGTTAATATTTCTTCTGTATTATGTACAATAAAGCGAATTTTTTATATTATTAATAAGGTGTAGGTAAGTAATAGTATGGAGAGCAATAAATAGTTGTTATGTAAACAATATCGCTTTTCATTAATGTGTCCCGCGGGAACATCAACGAGCTTGGCGATCTATATTGCCGTTGTATGAGTCCCAGGTGGGCGCTTAGGACGAGCCGAGCGAAGAATCGTATACATGGGCTCTGTGACCGACGAACAGATAGTAGTAATAAAACAATTAGCTGTGTTTAGACAGATCATTAAGGGATGTAGTGATAAGATTCTTTGGATATCTTGTCTTCTCAATGATTCGTTTTAAACTTCGGAGGATTTAGTGTGCATAAAATTCTAAGGTTACGAATTATTGGAACGAACTTTTTGTTAACGAATTCTGCCACTTTAAAAATCTTTCCCTGTGCACAAGCTTTGTTTGTAGTCAATATCAGAATATTTCAGATTTTTTACCTCGGATTTTGTACATATGTCAGTAGAATAATATATGTTGCCTGTTGATGTCCTTGGGTTTAATTTCGGAAGTAGAACACAGTATCTTTAATTGATCAACAGTGGCAGGATTTGCAATCTTCTGATATAAATATGTTATTTTGAAGAACGTGGCGAAACAGAGAACCATCAGACAAGTTGTTCTATTTAATTTTAACATATTGTATATTTGACTGCCTCGTTGGTCGAGTGGTTGCAAGCGCGACTGCCGATCCGGAGGTCCCGGGTACAAATACCGGATCAGGTGCTATTGGATTTTTCTAATTTATAATTTCTAGTAGTGACTCAAGGCAATAAGGTATAGACGCATTACCACGGGACTTAAAAGTAACAGGTGAAACGTGGGAACGTACTATACTCCTCTGCCTACCCCATCGAGGATTACAGGCGTGATGTTACGGTCAACACGCATGTATAAGATCTTGAAAAACTTAAAATTTGATGTCAGAAGCCTTGGATTTTTTTTACCATAGTAATTATTTGTATATCGCCTATTATTTTCCATTTCAATGATAATTAACTAATCTAGGTTTTTTGTGATGTGGGTAACTTAGCAAGTATTATCGACGTTATTATCTATTTCATAATCGATTCGTATCGTATAGATTCGTAACTTAGATACAGTTTTACTATATTTGAATAATATGAAAGGCAATTTGAACAGTAAAACAGTGAAACACGTACAAACAGAGTGATGACTGCAAAGGGACATTACTCGTAGGTCTGTAAGGGTAGAGGTACTTGGCATTCCGTGCTCTCTCTCTACCTCTTAGAAGAACCGGCGCGAAAATATAACAATAATAATAAAATCACGAATAATAAAAATAAAATCACAATATTATTTATATGTAGGAGCCATTCCTAATGGTGGCAGTTCGAGCTCACCTCGTCTCACCGCAGTTCGCATTCTTGTATGTATTTTGCCTTCAATCACCAAGCGTGAAGTGCTAGCATAATAAATAAAATATTCATGTTCCAATAACAGATGGTAGAAGTACACAGTCATAAAAAAATTCCAACTAAATCCCCATGGTAAGGAATACGTCAGAAATTAACTTCAGATAAATTATTGACGCAGATAAAACGCAGGTAGATTTTCATAGCTCCATGGCGATAAAATCTAGGTAGATTCAAAAAGGTTTAAATTTCAGCTTTTTACTCCGGCAGCATAGGAAACTGATACGCACCTCAGTCAGTGTTTTTCAATGTTAAACCATTATCATCAATCTAAATCAACCGTTGAAATATAATCCTACCCTATTTTTGCCCAAATGCCCATGCTGGGCATGTAGGTTGGGGATTGTAGAACATATTTTGTCCCAACACAGTTTGCCTAAAACTAAATGCCACACGGTATCTGGGCACATAACTTGAGCTAACCTACCCGCTTTAAACTCTTCAAAGGCGCAGTTACTTGCTAGCACACTCACAACTATCAATATTACAGATCTGTATCAATCAGCCTAAAAAAGAGCTATTTCTGATGAGGATAAAAAATTTTTATTGTGTCGCGAACGTAGCTCCTGGAGCATAAAGAAAAAAATTAGATAACAACGTGACTGTAACTCAAGTTTTCCTTCCAGATGCAAAGTATATGGCTGCGAGGAGAGATTCAATGATACCTCGTGGGTGGAATACACCATACCGATGGACAAGGAGAACGTATCACTGGACCAGTGCGTGCAATATGTGCCTTTCAACAACGCCAGCGACTTCATGTGTGTTCCAAGCGACTTTTCAAATGAGACCATGAAATGCAATGAATACGTTTATGAAGAGGGGAATTCGTTTGTTAAGGAAGTAAGTGCATAAGCTAAAATTGTTAATTAAAAGCGTTTGATTTAATGCTAAGCTTATTAGGTAATTTGAGCCTACATTAGCTATTTTATAATTTACGAAGTGTACAGTTTCGTATTCTGTACATAATATTTTTATTGTGTTTTGGTCAATTAGTGTTGTTTTTACTAACAGATACTATTTATCCAAATATTGTTATAAACTTAAAATGTTTAATGTCAGACTGGGACTATATAAGAAATCTGGTGTCCCACCTCAAAACCTAATATTGCGTTGATTGATTCAACCATAATTGTAAAAATGTACAACAAAAACAGACCGTAAAAGATGGAGTTCAAATTAAGAAAGTTTGAAATTAAATACCATCGAAGATGGCCTTTCACAAAACGAAAGTGAATGTTATTCTCCATTTTAAAAACATAAACCCTTTCAGTTCAACCTTGGCTGCCAGGAATGGAAGAGAGCCCTCGTTGGTACCATTCACAATACAGGAATGTTCGCTGCCATGTTATTCACAGGAGCCATATCAGATCGATACGGCCGCAAGGTTGCCATTGGCTTAGCATCCTGTAGCAGCTTCATCTTCGGCATTTCCAGAGCATTCGCACCGGATTACGTAACTTACCTTGCATTCCATTTTTTGGAAGCTGGTTTCGGTGGAGGATTGTATCCTTCAGCTTATGTTTTAGGTAAGTACTTTTTGACTAACGGGTTAGGTGAGTACTTTTGAATATATCAAGACGACACGTTTGTTGACTGAAACTTGCTCATTTTTTGACCAAGAAATTGCATTTTTTGCAGATATTAGTTTTACAATTACTACCAATATGTAAATGTAAACCTGATATCCGTGTTATGAAAATCGTTTTCTTTATAAATTCATCCTTGCAGCTGTGGAATTGGTGGGTCTAAAACAACGAGTGATCGTCTCCGCGATGTGCAACATGACTTTCGTTATTGGTGTCGTTCTCATCGCCCTCCTCGCCTGGGTCATCAACAACTGGCGAACCTATATCCTCATTCTCTACGCACCCGCCATCATCGTTGGTATCTACGTGTGGTTCATGAACGAGAGCTCCAGGTGGCTCCTCAGCAAAGGAAGACGAGACGAAGCTATACGAATCCTAAAACGAGCAGCGAAGATCAACAAATTGGACCCGAGGTCGTTGGATTTGGACAATTTGGGAGATCCGTTATTGAAAGCAGAGAACCAGACCTTGGACAAGAAGTCACAATTCTCGAAGGCGATACGATCCAGCATTATGTGGAAGAGAGTTTCTATATGCTCCTTCCTTTGGCTGACTTGTTCGTTAGTTTATTATGGTTTATCCATCAATGCAGTCGCGCTCAGTGGAAATAGGTATGTGAAGTTCATGCTGGTCGTGCTAGTAGAGATACCAGCGTATGTGGTTGTGGTCATTGTATTGGACAAGTATGGCCGGAAAAAGACCTTGATAGCTAACTACGTGACGTGTGCAGCTATGACTCTCCTGTTCGCGTTCCTCCCGAAATGTAAGTACTTATGCATACTATATAATTATCATTCGACTTTGATTTGACCTTAAATATTAAAATAATGCCATCAAAAAGCGTTATTGAAAGTTATAATTTGATACCAATATTGGACAACACATACACATACTGTGCAATACATGTACTATGCAATATATTATGTATGTGTACATACTGTACAATACATATATGCATACATACATATTGTACAATACATTTATACATACAATACATATATTCTTCTGCATGGTTATTAACGATTGATTTGTATATGATTTTTTAATCTACTATTGAATTAAGTTATAGCTACTAGGAAAAACAAAACACGCAATATTTTTATCACCATTGTTCTTTTTACCTGTGATAATATCATTACCATAGACATTAGATTTGAGTTATACTTTAGGAAAATTTACCAACTGCCTCTATATGTGTTGTTATAGCAAGTTTAAGTATTAGCAACAAGCAATCCACGAGCTCTGAACCTGTAATTCTTTCAATGATTAAATGTCGTCTTTTTCAACCTAAGTAGAGTTATAACGTTGCTATCAATATTTTGTCTATTAAAAACCTGATAACGCGTTTTTTCGTACTGTAAAAATACGCCATTGTGACGTCATTAAGCAAGTGTCTAGTTATCGTCCGGGAGTTGTTCATGAAATCTATACATATAATAAAACTGTAACTTATCGCTGTCTGTACATGGCAAATATATTTAAAAATTCATAATGGGGTGCCTTTATATACGCAAGAGAACCCAAAACA
>DWJK01006331.1:0-10554 GCA_018248815.1 Croniades pieria auraria | reverse complement strand
AGGGCGCGATGGCGCACATTGGGGGAGGCCTATGTCCAGCAGTGGACTGAAATAGGCCGATGATGATGATGATGATACATTTTATGATTTATCTCAAATTGATTTTAGACAAGCCAGTAACTTTTGGCCTAAAATCATTTTACTCATGGCTATAATCACATAAACACAACATCACACTTGCATTTCTTGATGGGATAGACAGGGATACAGTACTCTCAATTTTCACCTGTTTTGTTGTACATCCTCTGTGATATGGGTGAGGATGGGCACAAATAGGACTTGTGGTACCACTGGGCTAAAGACTAAATAAAGAAATAGAAATTTTTATAAAAGGAAAGGAAATTACATAATAGTCTCCATGTCCATGCCCAACGTCGCCGCCTCCATAGCCGCCTCCATAGCCGCCGCCATAGCCGCCGCCATAACCGCCATCGGCATAGCCATCATAACCCACATTACCGCCATATCCACCATAACCACCATAGCCAGCATAGCCGACATAGCCTGCGCTAGCAGCAACACACATCGCGACCAAAACGAATACCTGTAATTAAAAGCACTACATATAAACACATAAATGCATACTTAGATATGAAGGTTTGACCCAAAGTTTAATTAGATACTAACAAGGAATTAGACAAAAGATTCGGATATGTTAGTCGTACGTCAAAACAAAAACGACCAATGCAACTGGCAATACTTAAGTGTGTTTGTAATATGTTATATGTTTACTTCGATTCCTGCTTGTAAATTACTTTTCTCGAAACTTTACTAGTGGCGTCTGTAATTCTGGCAACATAATTATAATGAAAGGAAGAGTGATAGGCTCTCTCTAGGCACGCATGATACATCTCTGGATTCATTTCCATTTTCGTTAGAATCGCCTCCAATGGTGAGCGTATTACAATATTTTTGAAAATGCTCAAACGTATCAACGCTCAAACGTTCGTAAAATGTGCCCAGCTATCACGTCTTTTATGTTGGAACACAGGAATTTAACCCTGTAGACTGGCTTTTTCTATTTCAAAGTTTAAGTAACTGTCATGATAGTTACAGACAATTTCATACACGGCTATGTAATTACAAAATTATATTATTGTTATATTTATATATATAGAATATTTTATATATTTATATATATAGAGCAAATATTTGTGTTCTTAAGAAAACGCATTTGCTAGGAATCGAATCCATAGCCCCAAACTCAGCAATCAGAACCACTAACGCTGTACCCTAGCCAACAGCCCAATCAAACAAATTTAATTGTCTTACAACGTCGTATTATTCCAAGTTGTCGTAACATATGTACATAATACATTCATTCGTAAAACACGACAACACAATGCATATGTAACTATGCAAAATTAAATATTAATGATGTTTGTGTTAAACGTCATTCATTGTACAAGTAGATTTGGAACTGGAACAATGGATACGCACAAACAATCGCGGGAAGTATTAAGCTAATAAATGATGCACGTTCGTAATCATTTTCCGCTTATAATTCTATTCGATAACAGTATTTCCCGTATCGTAACTTACTGCGTTTTGTTCAATATGTGTGAATCAATGTGCTTTTTTCCGAGAGTCATAGGTCGAGCTCTAGTCGCAAATTATGTAACTATACATACGTAATATTTTTTATTATACATTATCCATTATCATCTTCGTTATCATCTTTTTCTTTCTTTCTTCATTGTCCTTTTTATATTTCAAATGTCACACAAAGGTCTTTTAGAATATTAAGAATTAGTGACAAAACTTGTCACCCTTAACAAATATAGCTTTTCAATCTACATACGCCTTAGAGAACATTTTACAGTACTCCAAAATGTGCTAATTATAGCGTTATATTATTAAGCAATTAATTATTTTATTCTATACTAAGTTTATTTTACCTAATATGTTTCACATAATTAATAATAAATAATTAACGCTCTAGCACTATGTGCGATAGAGTTTGCTTCATATTAATTTTCCCATTCAGCAATATAAGCTCTACTAATTTTGCAGCAAAGACATGACTCATAAAGCTAATGCAGCTGATAAACACCTTAACAGGTGTTAAATGCATTATTAATGAGATTAAAATTTTATGTTCTATGGCAGTTTCAAAATCATAAATAGGAAATGCCTTTTAAAAATAAATATCTTTCGTAAATACTTTTGATAAATTACTAAGCACTTCCAAATTATTGTTTCTCGAAATTATAGACATTTTGGAAATCGTATACAACATTTATATATCGTGGACAGATTTTAATATTATCATGTTATTTTTAGGTATTTAACTAGTATTTCCTCAAAAGTAAATTTTTAAAAATCTAGTACACAGCCACTAAAATATGGAGTACTAATAATAAAATATGGGATAATTCCCTTAAAACAGATAAACATCTTGAAAAGTATGAATTGCTAACTACACTTACTTGAAAAGCACGCATTTTTACTGAATGTAAACACTGGGTCACTTTCGTCCTCTTCAGCGTGGATGTAGCCGACAGGAGTTGAACTAACTGATGCCGTCTCAACGACTGCACTGTATTTATAACCAACTTACCTTGCACCACCTTGAGGCATGCCTCATGACTCTGCTATGCTCTGTGCACTGCCAAAATATCTATACCAATCAGTTCACGCAATAATCACAAGGGGAAACTAACAGCTTGTGACTCATCACAATAATCGTCATATGACCTATATACCTATGTGATAGTCCTATAACTATACAATGATTTGAAAGGCTTCAAACAAATAAAAAGGTTGCGGAAATATTGTTACTGTAAAATACAACAAGTTAATAATTACTATTAGACCAACATTGGGCGAAATTTGACAGCAATTTGTTAAATCTTTAACTTTTAGCCTTATTGATGATCATCATAACGTGACGACTGTATTTGCCCTAAGGGGTAGGCAGAGAACTGTAGTCACTATATCAAAATTATTTCCCTATAAATCTCTACCCCGCGCTATTTTTGACCAAGGACAACCTATTGTAAATTTTTTATATTGCAAGAATGAAGTTAAACATTGAATGTTTTATTTTATGTAATGTATTTGTAACACACATATGACGTTAATTTTCAGTCTTCTCCACTTGTTTCACATAAATAACCATATTATAGCCAATTTTAAGCTACTGCTTACGCGCAGTTAGCCTTAAAATGTATTAACAACACATAATAATATATTTATAAATAAAATAGTTTCTATCATTAGTCACAAAATAACTAGACTTAGTTTTTAGTCTAGTTTTTACTTCCATTTACCGTACTCGTATCTTGATAGTTTTTTTCCTACTTATTGGAAATAACCCTACAATAACAAAGAAAATATTTATAAATAGATGCAGTGAATGCCACCAGAAACGGAAAATATAAAACCGGTGGAAAATACTTCAGAATTTGTAACTGATTTTTTGTAGAGTGGGGTAAATACATTACTATACGTTTGATATTATTTGAACTGTATTTATATCAGAATGATTAAAATAGCATCAAATATTTAAAACAACCTATGATATGAAAAAAACACATAACGGAATGTTTGGCGAATCGCAAAATTTCACTGCACACCTTTAAGCATTCAATTCTAAAACGTATATTTTAAAGTAATTTTAAATGAGTTTCGTAAGTAATTTTTTCATTCAGGTATAAAACCTACCCATCAAGAATAGAAATAGGTTTTATAGAAAACTTTGCTAATTACCTGAGTTCCTCTTCCATTGACACCGAGACGGTTTTACAACATAGTGCCACCAGATAATTGAATGTTAATTTAAAGTCAATGCATGTTTACATAAAGTATAAAAATTTTTATATCTATGAAATATAGATTATTGACCCTGGAGTTGTATATAAACTGGTAGAAATATGTTATTTTTATGATTATATCATGGCGTCAAATCCCTTACGGTGAAGGTAGAGCACTCCAATAAAGCTTCTAAAGAAATGACTACGTAATGTACAACGTATACACATATCGTAGTATTCGTAATATCAAGCGGAAGCAAAATGAGTTCCTATCTTATGAACGGAAATACCAATAGCTGTTCCTTTGTGTAACACGCGTAAAAATACTCGTACTGTAATTGTGAAAATTTTAAAAATAAATAAGTCACAGTAAGAATTTTCGAATATTTCAAAAATAATTTGTGTTTAGTACACTATGTTGTAAAGAGCGACATCTATTGTTTTATTTAAAAAATACTACTTAAACACTACATTAGCTACATTTACTCTGCCAAAATGCCTAAGAAACTGCTGTAGCAGTAGTACCAGTATGACAAATAGAGTCTATAAAGATACAAGTAAAAGTACTGTCAACTTTGAGATTTAACCAAAATACCAAGTTTTAAGCAAGAGCAATTTCCGAGAAAGTTAGAAATATTCCACACTTATCTATGTAACCTTTTATGCAAGACAAGACACCTAAGGGTAGTGCTGGCTATATTAAACTACATTGCATATCGTTAGGAAACATCAAGTTATTATGCAAAGTGGAAAAAGTGGATCAAGTCCTTACGGATACTTATCATTTATTTATTGAGTATTCCATTGATTTACTAAGTGTTTGTACATACATCATGTACCTGTACTCACTTGGTAGACACAAAAGTAGAGCAAATTAGTATGAGGCTAGGTATACTGATTAAAACATAATTTTAATGCTTTTCTTTCCTTCATTCGATTATTATAAAATATATTTGTTACTCGTTATGGTTCTGCTTTCTTTATTTATTTTGCTAAGAAATTGCTTTATTCATTAACACCTTACCGATATTTTCAATATCTCTTCAACAAATTTCAACAAAGATACCCGTTAAAATTCATATTTAGGCGGAATAAAGATACCCGTGCTCAAGTCTTTTATGAAAGAAGATCCTATTTACGTTTATTTGGGCTATTTTGTATCTTAATAATAATAACAACAAAAATGTATACAATAGGGCATAAAAAGAGGGGCTCTCATTTCAACTGTTTTTAATAACTAAAATATTATTATTAAATTTGAAAAAATGTTGTCAGAAAGAAGAAATCAATTAACTGCAATAGGTCATCAGAGTCAAAAAATATTCACTAACTCTAAAACCTATTAGACATGTGCATATATCATTGCATTTATAATATATTGTAAAATAGACGCCTAAACATAAGTTTTAGCAATACGCATTACCTTGTCCTACTAAACGATATTATACTCAAAATGATGACTAAATGCAACTAAACGGGAATAATTATAAGCATTAGGAATCCACACACGATAATAATCACGTTATAAACTGTTAATTATCAACTATAATCTGATAAAACTCGCCAATAACCCATTGCAGAAGCGCAAGTGGTGCCGCAATGCGCTGGAACCCCTCATTAGCCAGCGATGGTACGAACAACTAAATTGGTAATCCAGTCGGCGATTACAGCTGCCCTAATAGCACTTGAGTGTTTCCTTTTAATCGTAACATTTCCTTTGTTCTGAATCCAGCTAATGTTGGCGCTGAGTTCATTGACTTTATTGAGCAGCGTAGAAAGATGACTCTACATTTTAGCCTTCTTCGTGAGCTTATTACAATTATCGTCTAATATATAATCCTATTATTACTGAGAGTTGTAGAGAAGTGTACACAAGATGACTCTACATCTCACATTTAATCGCTAACGTGTCATAATAATGGTCTGAGAGTCATAATTATTATATTATTGTAGCAATGATAACCTTCTATTTTTAAACAATCTTACTGTATGTATCACAGTAGTGCCCTAAGATTTACAGAAAGTATGTATTAAGAAACTTAGTTGTCCCGTTAATGCCAAAAAGTACGACAATGTAAAAACATGTTAGTTAGGTAAACGACGATCCTAATCTCAAGCTCCAAATAAGTTAGTGTGGAACTAATTATCATTACATAAAATATCATTCTAAGGTAAATAATTATGAAATATTGATATTATTGCAAAGCTCCAAATATTATATATTCGGTGTCCTATTTAGACTAGATAATAGTTATACCATGATAATTCTTAAAGCAACGCAAATCAAGAACATATTCTTACAATCACTTCGAATACAAAAAACTATAACCACAATTTCCATTAAGCATCGCACACTTCATTGATTCGGTAAATTGTACCTCAACAATGGAATTGTGACATTAAGTTTATGATTCCACAAAAAGTAAATATATAATTACAGTTCGCGGCCAAGGCTAATATATAAGGGACTTGCCACACTATAATAGGTAAAGCGATATGCTGTGAACTTAAAATATATATATTTCTGATAATTCCAGTTAAATTGAACATTTTATCAATTGACCAAAGACATTTTTAGTTCATTTATTCTTAAATTAAGTAGTTTATTTCATTATCAGCTTACTCCCGTCCACTGCTAGACATAGGCCTCTCCGATAGCACGCCACTGAGCTCGATCTTCAACTCTTCGAATCCAACCGCTGCCAGGCACTTTGCGTATATCGTCACTCCACCTATTATATAGGAATATCATAACTATTTGTTTTGTAAGCACTTAAAAAACTCAAAAAATGCTTTCACATTATAATGGGTACTCCCTTAAGTTGTAAATAACTATGTCAACGGCTTAAATCAACCTAACTTTAAAAACCAAGTAACAATACTCGTTTTTTGTATCTAGTACGAAGTACAAATGATATCTGGCCAGCAAAGCAGACAATCTACCGTCAAAATCTATAAAACCCAGTTCTACATAGGAATTTGAAAATACCAAACAGTTTCCAAAATCGTTAAACTGACCTAAAATTATCTTATAAACGTAGCTCGTAAATCGCTCATATATTGCGATTTGCAACTTTATGAGCGATGAAAACGGTGATTAAACAAATACCCGTTGAGATCCTAAGCGGCTTACTCACTAAAACGTTTAGTTTGTTACAAACAAAATAGTGCTAAATTCAAGAGGCATCGTGGTCAATGTATAAGAAAGTAAAAATTCCAAAACTTTTTGTATAATACCAGAAGTAAATCTATTTCTAGAAACTACCAAATTATGTGAATATTTACTGTTCCTTATTCATGATATGTGCTATCTCTAATAGAGTTATAAAACTAGTAATTTTTTGTTATTTAAATTTTATTGCTAAATGTCTTGTAAATTGTTGTATATCTTAACATTACGCCTGTTATCCCCGAAGAGATAGGCAGAGGAATTTAGTATACTCAAACCATTCACCAGCTACGTTTACTTCCCATGGAATAGGTGGTGAGCCTATTGCCATATACCGGACACAGATCCAGACTCCGAATCACTACTAGAAATTCTAAATAAGAAAATTCAATAGTACCCAACCCGGAATTTGAACCCAGGACCTCCCGATCAGTAGTCACGCTTGCAGCTACTCGAGCAATGACGCAGTCAATTTTTATATACCTGAATATATATACACATGTAGGAACTTAACTCACGCTTGTTTGTTGGGGTGACCCGACTAGTTTCGTATGTCGTATAGGTGTATGATGTCTTTTTTCATGAGCTCCGGCCGATATTGCATAAACATCGATTTTTCGCATAGTCTTCGTCACTTCTATAATACAAAAAAACATCACGACCTCTTAATAACTGCATGAAGATCGAAATGAAACGAGTTCGGGAAATGTACAGTCCACTTTAAGCTTGGCTGTCAAGGTACAATAAATATGCCAACTATGTTACAATATAGACATTTTACGTCATAACAACCACCTAGACATATGATTGACAATAATTTATCTATGACAACTGTTATATATATTTGACACCGTAATGTAACTAATTTACCACGGAATTATAATGGTATGCAAATTTGTGTCTTAACTGTGTGTGAAATATTTTAATGTTCGCGAATTATTAAATAACGTAGTAAACTCCTATTTAAACGTAACGTGATGTATTAATAATAGTAAAATGTACTGTTCACTCACGGACGGAAAATTTCTTTATTTACAGGTGGTAAGAGTGTAAGTCAATTTGCAACCGGCTACGATTATGCCCCGTAGTGTTAGTTTTTTTGCCTAAACCCAAAACTGGAATACTACACAGACATGAATGAGTATAAAACCTCTAATTTTTAATATCAGTCCCTTAGCAAAACAATCATAAGCAATGTCCAGCTGAAGCCACTATGCGCACGTTTGCATTTGAAAACTGCCATGTATCACATAAAAAATACAAACAAAGTTAAATGAAAATATAGAACGTTAAGATATATTAATGTCATTAATACTAAATTTAAAAGTATTTCGATGTCTTCAAGCACAGTAACATAAGTATGTACCCAACACGTTATTACTTAGTTAAGTAATGGTTCTAATTGACTATCAGAACTTACTGAAAGCGTACTTTGAGTCTAGTTATTGCGTACGAAATTTTAGCACTATCTCGTACAAAGTAGGCCACGCCACGTAAGTAGGTGAATTCACACGGTCACTGGACTAAAAAGTAACCTTGGGGCTATGATAATTGGACTTATGAATCATTTACAACAGTTTCGTTTATTTATCTCTGTTAAAACTACGGAAATTTCCTCTTCACCTACATAAGTGAAATGTTATTGTACACCTATATTATTTAGGAAACAAAAATAAAAATAGTGATAGAAAGTGTACATCATATATCTGCCGCTTATCTTTAAACATATCATGATCTTCATCAGCGTGTGAACGGTAAGAATAAATAAAACTCAAGGTTAGATGGATCAGTTTTAAACATCACTTACTTATTACGCAGACAGCTTTACCTGTATTTCCCGCCACAACAAAACCGTTAATACATACGAGTATATTCGCTTTGCCTGTACCGAGTCTACAATACGTATTGTTTACAGAGAAGTTTTGTTAACAAATATTCCGTAGCCGAATATTCTGATATAATATTCATCTGCTTATCCCTACAGGGATTAGAGCCGTACAGTTACGTTTTTAGTTCTTATTTTAAATTTATTGAACGATTTTCAATTTCTCTTACTTCGTTAATATATTTTCGTTAATATATTATGCAATTTTCATCAAGTAAAAGACTTTTTACTTAAAAAAACTGCATCAACTTAACACTTAACATAGACTTGTGGTAAAAATAATGTGCAACAATTGTCGGAAAAGGAACAAAATCCCCTCATAATATTGAAAGTAGACACTTCAAGTTTCATTTTCTTGCACTTTGTAGGTACTTTTATATAAATAACAGCGCCACCTAGTGCTCAGTTTATGAACTACGTAGACAACAATTTATCTTGCTTGTGATAACAAGCGTAAGGCACATCATCAAATTCGAAATAACTTGTAGTTCCAGACTTACTCAAAAGATGGCGCACAATTAATGGTAATAAAGGTATATTACAATATAATTTTTAAATTATATTACGATTTTCGAAATTGTTTCAGATTTTTTTGTTTGTAAATAAAAAAATTACTTTTATTGTATTTTGTTTCTGTGCAAACAAGTTTTTAAGGAGAACATTAGTTAAATAATTTATGTTTAAATACAAACTCTTTTCTATACTCTTTTAATATTTCTGTCCTGAGTTCAAATCCCGGGTCGGGTACGGATTTGTGCCCGGTGTATGGCACCACTAGTAAAACATTGGAACACACATCTCCTCTACACTCTCCTACACTCCTTTGCCTACCCCTTTGGGGATTACAGGCGCGATGTTACGTTGATATTTTAACTTTAATATTAAACAAAAAATATTATGTCAAATACGATTAGGTTAAATCTATCAGTCGACTTAGATATTCATATATTTTTATAAATATTAAATTAGGTATATATTTAAATGTGTGTGCTAATATTTTATTAGCCGATCCATTATTTTCTTATTATTTTATTATTGTTATGATAGTCATATAAAATATTTCAGATCACATGATATCATGAAGATAAATACGAAGAACAACCGTTGTATCCCTACACTGCCCAAGTGACAATATACTAGCAACATACAAAATACTGGTAACATTACTTTTTTTTGTACATAACGCTTCGTACCCTTGATAGTTCAATAAGCCGTGGTGAAAATTCCTTGTAGACATGGTCATTACATGATCCGAAATACCACCCATTGTTTATTACCTCATAACATCATCCAAGGAAATGTTTCGTGGTTCTTAATTTGGTACATTAACCACAGAAGGAGATATCTCGTTAACAACATCTACATGTACATATATGAGGTATGTACATATGTATATATAGTTGGTCAATGATGCAACAAACAAAACACTTTACATCAGATGAAATACATTGTTGCAGTGATTTTTGATCCTAGACCTGCAAGGCGAAATATATCAAGTAAACATATTGATTTTAAGCTTAGATCACATGGCGCTTGCATTTTGCTGGTTGTTAAATCTTGGAATTTTTGTACATTTTATTGAAGTGAAATTTTTTTATCGACGTATGAGAAAAATATAGCAAAATCGTCACGATTTTCGGTTACGCGCCATGATGTTTTTTGTTTAGCATTTATTCCGCTAGATGTCGCTACTTGTACTTTTTTTATTAGTATATCGTTACCCCAACCCTACCTGTCAGCACACC
>DWJK01006330.1:0-10561 GCA_018248815.1 Croniades pieria auraria | reverse complement strand
ATAGTATATTTACTATCTCGTTACCATAAAAGGTTCTGCCTACTTTAAAATTAAACGATCATGTGTGGAGGTGTATTACCAATGTATGTATGTACAATATATATGTATATATATGTATATACACTGGTATACATATATATGTATATATATGTATACCAGTATATTTACTTTATATTTATTGACAATCACCTTTTGTCGTACCGTTGTTGGAACACGGGCTTCCTTCCAGAACGAAAGGGTCAAGGATATAGTTCGCCACGCTGGCCAAGTGCGGGTTGGCTGGCTTACGGTATATATGGTTCTTCACTTATAGTTGCATTGTCCTTACGGTACTTTATAAATTATTTGTGATCCAACGGAGAATGAGTATTCTCTTTTTATGATACTACGGCACATCCTTATCATGTCAGGATTGATTTTAGCATATGAGGTAACATTTTTGTTTGCAGATCAATATTTATTAAAAATTCATGAAAATCTGAAATAAATTTCAAATGGCCACGTTCATGACGACTTTTGTAACTAAATGCCATTGAATATCGTCGTTTTGTATTTATTTATGTCGGTAGTTATTAAATATTACCTACTTTTAGTAATTCCTAAAGTATGTGCGTTTGAAAAATGAGATATCCCTTGCTATTGCGTTTAAGTAAACATCGAAAAACTTTTACTCAACACAATTCTTCATTGTTATCTCTAAGACTTATATAGACTGACTAACGTATACCAAAATAGACCAGCACTCATTCTTAGAGGAGACCCATGTTCAACGGTGGACTAGCAGAACCGTTGATGATGAAGAAGTTACGTAAATGTCATGCGCATTTGATAAAGTTTTGGCTGTGGAAGTATCAATGCTATACATGACTATTTTGTCTGTAAGTAACAGCATTTCTATTTTGAATTTACTTAAAGAGGAAAATACGGTAAGACGCCATGTATTGTATCTTAGTACTGACGGATAAAACGTGTTTACTACTAATTTTAAATAAATAATAATAATAATAATTGACCCATTAACATTCCACTGTTGGAATATGGGTCTCCTCTCATATAGAGAGGGTTAAGGCCGTAGTCCTTCATGCTGGCCAAGTGTGAGTTGGCGGACTTCACACAGCTTAGAATTTTTTTTATTTTTTTATTCTAAGGCATGCAGGTTTCCTCACGATGTTTTCCCTCACCGTTAGCAAGTGATATTTAAATTTAAAACGCACTTTTGTAAAGAGGTGCGCGCCATGGATTTGAAACCAGTACCTCGGAAGCGAGAGGCTGAATTCTTAACCACTAGGCTATTACTGCTTAACAATTTAGTATATAATGTAAATAAATCAGATTTATTATATGTAAACTAATATACGTTTTCAAGTGTACTTGTTGTAACAGTAAGGAAAACATGGTAAGGAAACGAAAACATCTTAGGGTACTAGGGTTCTTCCATAAAGTTTTTAGGGCGTGCGAAATATGCCAACTCGCATCTGACCAACGTGGAAAACTATGTACTATAGCGTTGGGCCTTCTCATTCTGTGAGTCCAACAACGAAAACATAAAAGGGTTGTTATGATAATATGTATGTACATAGATACTGCTACCCTGCCTACCACGGATTACGGTTTACGAACCGCTATAAAGTTGTGGTTTCCTGTCGGATCTTGTCATAAAACAGCTTTTTAGGGAAGGTTTATTAACGTTGAAACCGGACACAACCATAAATGAAACTATGTAAATGTAACTATATTAACATAACAAAACGCGCCTATATTGCCCGGGAAGGATGGGCAGAGAACTACCGATTATGCAATAGCCAACATACATCAAGCACAAATCTAGACTCCGTGTTGCTGAGAATTTCAAGTTAGGAAACCGAATAAAAATTTGTTCGACTCGGAGGTCGAGCCTAGGACCGCTTACTCAACAGCCGCACCTGCAACCACTAGACCAACGAGGCAGTCAGTTAAATTATAACCAACGAAAAAAAATTCCAATAAAATCCTATTCATTAGCATTTCTGATTAAATACATATCCGGTCAGGCCAACCCACACAAGTATGAAAGCGAATGACGGAAACACTTCGTTTGACAAATGTAGTTTATCGGAGTTACTAGAGACTTATTATAAAGTCGTCAAACTGAAGGAAACAAGTATTATTGAATCCGATTATTCATTCCCTGAAGTAAATTGATTTATGCGGAAACTAAAAGTATACATTGTGCAGTTACAAATCGATTTTAAATATTTTAAAAAATATGGAATTTAATATTTTGACGTGAATACATTTTAACCCTACATCAGTTGTTTCATGGTTACTATAAAAATATTATTGGTTTAATGGTAAGGAGTTCGTTTTAATGTCTTGATGCCTTTTATTCATTATATATAGGTGATTTTCTAGACGATATTTGATTTCCGATTGCGTTTACGCCTTAATCTTTTCTAAATCTTTTCTTTATCATGATTCTTTGATACTGAGACTCTTTTCGGGGCTGAAAATTACCCATCCAGAGGTAAAGGATAAAAGGATTTGTTGCCAATAATCGACGTTGTTATCATATTTATGATAAAAAATTCTTATTTGACATACATTAAAATATATTCTCTGCTATTTTCGAATGACAATCAAATACGATTTATGTTAAGTACTCAAATACTTTCTTAGAAAAATCATTTAAACGAAACGAATCTGAAAAGATGGATACTTGTACTAAGTACTTACAATTCCATTGAAAATTCGAATTTTTTTACTCAAATTGCTTTTTTCAAAGCAATTATTCTCTTGAAAATATTAAAGGGCACTTCGTATTCAACTCACTCCATGAAAAACCCAATTAAGATGTGCTTTTAAGACATCGCGTCGCCATTAAGTAGTCACGTCTCGGACCCTCATCTTCAAGTCATATGTCATCAACCCTCTTCTCACTGAATAAGAGCAGTACGTCGTAGATTAAGTTTTTCTATCGTAATTACCTAGCATACCCCTATTCTAAACTTACGTACACACTGACAGAAGAGCAACCAATTGGCTAAGCAAAGCGATAAAGAATTATTTACGAACGAATAGCTGAGGTAGCGGTGCGACTTATTTTGCTAATGTTTTTCTATATGGTTATGATTATTCACGTTTCTTTATGGGGTGAACCAGACCTACCTTTAACAAGGCTTCTATAATAAAGCAATATTTAAATATTCTGTGTTCAGCAACAGACAGAACTGGTGTACTAGATCAACGCGAGATAGATCAAACCTCTTAATCCCAGTGATCAAACCTCTTAATCCCAGTGACGACAACACACTACAATATTGCATGTTAGTAAGCACTTGCTATCTATCTTCGCAATAACTACTAGTGCTAGTGAGTGCAAACCCTTAATGGGGTGTTGCCCTAAAAACCTTCACCTGCCCTACAACGTTTGATTGATTGATGTGCGTGTAACGATGTATATGTCCATATGTGTTGTGAATCTATTTCCTGTGGGTAACATTACGCAGGCCACGTGTTCATTTATAGTAAATTGCTAGATTAAACATAACATCACGCCTGTGCATCCTTTAAGGTATAGACAGAGGAGTGTAGCACATTCCCACGATTCACTAGTTTATTTTATGTTATTTGTCCCACTACAGAATTTGAGGTGACGCTTAACGGTGGTTGACATACACCGGCCAAGAACTTAAAGTTAGTAAACTGAATAATAGTTTGTGCGACCCGGGAATCGAATCCGAGACGTCTTGTTAAATAGCCACGTTTGTTACCATTCAATCAACGAGATAGATTGATTGAGTGCCTCATAGGACAAGTGGTTGCTAGGGCGATTGCGGATCGGCAGGTCCTGAGTTCAAATCATATTCATAACAATGAATAGTTGAATAAATTAATAGTTTACGTTTAAAACAAAATAATAACTAAAATGTGTAAAACATAGATTTATTTTACTCACAAAATGAGTAAAAACGAAGTGGAAACTTGATTCATTATAGAATTTTTATACCGAAGCCCGTTTGTAAATAATTTAAATAATAAAAGCGATGTCTTTTAAAAACATGTTATGAAATTTCTAATATTTCATCATACTTATAAGAGTAAACTACGTGAACCAAGATAAAAGACGTGAGAGGCTTCTCAACTTGACATGTAAAATTTTGTACACGCGAGCAATATTAAATTAACAAGTACTCCACTCGAGAGTCACGAAACGAGTCTCTCGTAATACTTTAATTTGAACAACGCAATTATAAACATACCTACTCGAATCTTGGCCGTGAAAAATTTACTTGAATAATATCTTCACCGTCGTTAGCCTATCTCAGTCCACTGTTGGACACAAGCCTCCACAAATGGGCGCCATCGCGCCCTGTCCTGAGGTTCGCCAGCTCGGCTTGCCGCATCCGGCATCTGCCTGCAACTTTTGCAGATTGTCATCCCACCATAATATTATAATCATCTGAACGCATTTATGTCCACTGCTGGACACTCCTTTTCAATAGCATGCCACTAAGCTGGAACTGCGGCTTTTCGTTTTCAGTCGCTGCCAGCCATTGAGTATATTCACTCCGTCAAGTTGGAGTGAATTAATAACATTATCAATAAAATTCAATAATATTGTAAACGATAAATTGTGTTTGTTTAAGAACAATAGAAAATCACATAGAATCTTACAGGCAATTTTATAAATTGAGGGGATGAGAAAACTGCAAAGATAATAGACTTAGACTTACGTTGGTAGACCACAACCAGAGCTTAGCCAACAAGCTGTGTCCCTAACCCCTGTTATCCTGAGAGAAGACCTGTTCCCAACAGTGAGAACAACTTAAACAGAAGATCATTAAGAATATCATTCTTATTCCAAAACACAATATGTATTCATACGTATAGACGTTAAAACAGGAATTTTTCGATACATAGATATGAAAAAAATTCTCCTGTGCATCATCATAAGGTTTTTATTCTAATAAAGACAAGGGACCCGCGGGCACGATCCAATGAATAACATCTTACAGCTGTTCTTTGACTAGTAGTTCAGATATAATTGGATGAAGAACAAAGAACTTGCGGATTACGCAAGATAATTGCTAAGCAACTTTTAAGGACAAATATTCTATATGTGTGTATACGTGAGTGTGAATGTGTATGTGTGCATGCGTGTGTATGTATGCATGTGTGTGTATATAAAGATATTCTTGTTAATTTAGTTTCGCAAACCTTTGACTACTAAGCCTAGAATTTGGACAGCCGGCTGTAATTAAATTTGGATTGTAAGTTCCCACTATGTCGTACGTATGTGTCGAATAGTTTGACAGAAATTCTATGCCTAAGGGAACAAAACAGTGGAGGAAATTCGTATAAAATTTCGTTATCTGAAACGTTTGATATGGAATGTATATGGTAGGCTATGGTAGGAAACGAATGTCCCTGATTGTGACTGTGCTACGCTATCTGAAACAACACATATATTCGCTGCCAATGTGGACAAAGTTCAACATTCAACAAAGTTCATTCGGCAACAAAAAAAAAACAAGATAAATTTACAAACGAAATACATTTATCAATTTACGCACTTATTTGTAAATACCTAATTATTACTGTAACACGTGTTGGTGCTTACCTTTAAAGTAAGCACCACATTTACCTTTAAAAGTAAGCACCACATTTACCTTTTAAAGTAAGCACCACATTTACCTTTTAAAGTAAGCACCACATTTACCTTCAAAAGTAAACACCACATTTACCTGTAAGCAACCACAGCTTTTCTCGTTTATTTCTTCTTTCACAGTCGCATCTTGACATATCATTCTATCGTCTTTATGAAACATGTTATTTATTTATTTATCCTTTATTGTTGGCAACAAAGGGCGGATATAATGCCAAGTGACATTTTCAACCCAGGTGATGATGAAAAGTTGGACTAGGCACATAATATGTATCGTTACAAAAATATATATCCCTTTAAAAATACATATCACTTGTTATAACTTTAAAGAGAGACATTGCCTACTGACCTATGTTACCTATGTACATACATTGGTGTTCTTCGTAATGTTTCTTAATATGCACGGGACCACGTGGAAAACTGGCTTTATCCTTCTCATTTTGAAAATAAATCCATATTCAACAATAGAATCACAAAGGGCCTAATAGTCGTCGTAATAGCAGCGTTAAATATACTCGTTTGCACAAAAAATAAACATCCTGTATGTAAACAGTCTACAGTAAACTCTATGCTCTCGTGTTTTGGACAACGCTGTGTTTTATTTTTGACCTGAAAGTGAACGGGCACTATAATCGTGCTGACTAAATGCTTTCAAGCAAAAAATAAATCATGAGTTTCCGCGACCAAGTCCGTGTGAAATAATATTTTGTCATAAACAGACTGGTAATTCTTATGATAGACATCGTGTTCTATTCATTGTAAGGTTGCAATATTCCCCATGTGACACAAAAATCTAAGGAGTTAATTATTTAATCGAAAAATACTTCACGTCATCATCATTTAATACAGAACATTTTTAATATCAATTCATAGTTCGTACAATCATTCGTACGCATACGAAGAGCCGAATATCGAGCTCAATGGCGTGCTACGGAAGTGACGACCTCAAGCCATGGCTCTCTTGTAACTAGTTCACTTGACAATCTTACCCCTGACACTGAGTAATACTCAAAATCCCTTTAAAACAACAGCAAAATCGATGGGAACGAACACGTTTCCATCAATTAATGAAGAGAGACAATTCCATCTTGAAACCTCTTATTGAGCTTTCTCTTGTCGTGCTATCGGTAAAGATAACTGTGCGCATCCCTTGAGGAAATTGAGATTTTATCTGCTGACAATACAATAAATGCTTTTGTTAAATTGATTATTGTATCTACGAACTTGGATAAACGATATACATATGTGGGATCGTTGAAAAGTAACATATTTAGTAAATATATATCTGACACTCAGTGTTCGCTGCCTACCATGTAAAGAACCTAATATGCAATAATAAGAATAATGATAACAATATCTAATAAACAACGTTTTTAACGACACATTGTTAAACAGAGCAGTAACACTGCGCTTTCAATACAAAAATTGTAGCAATATGGATTTTATAAATATTTACCATGACTATTATTATTTATCTAAGAGTACTTGGCTTGTGCTCAATTGTTTTTAATATGTCGAAATTGTCGTCGTGGTGAAAACTGTCCAATCAAGATAAATAAGTTTGGGACTGACGAGGAAAACCGGACGTATTGTGGCTTTGTGAGTACGTCGTCCGTGTAGAGTCCTTTCTTATCTCTGAAGTGCATGAAGAGTATAATTTAAACTTTTTTGCAGGGTTTACAATTACCCCTGTGGCTACTTCTTTTGGCTATTTTAAACAATCCATTAAAAGATATCTGGCTCCGAAATCTCGAATGTTTCATTTATTCCACAGCGGCAGATAGCGAGCTATTCTTTTTCCGGTTTTCAATTGGGTTTTTTTACTGTGTTGGTTCTTTTTGTCGTTTCTATACTACAGTTACAGCTTTTGCAGTTACGGTTTTCAGTTTTTCCGGCAATCTCCGAAAATTGTAGTCTAATTATTATATACGCATTGCCGTCTGCCGTTCGTCTCCATGTTCGGTATAGAAAAGGGGCT
Source organism: Croniades pieria auraria (assembly GCA_018248815.1). Lineage (NCBI taxonomy): Eukaryota > Metazoa > Arthropoda > Insecta > Lepidoptera > Hesperiidae > Croniades > Croniades pieria. Next base: position 2,939 of record DWJK01006330.1, on the reverse strand, counting down.
GGGGAATAGAATTGTGATATATTGTCCTTAAAATGAGTAGGAATGTGTATAGATTGGATAATATCCCATTACGAAAGTATTCATAATAGAGATACCTTTGTGTTGCTGAAATGTGTCTTATGAAATTAACTACTTATTGTATTGATACACCGTTACTTTGTTGTTGAACAGTACAAAGTGTAAAAGAGGTGCTGCGCCACGAACGAATCGGACAAAGCTGTGTAAGTCGAGGTCAATAAAAATTTAAATTTGTCCCCTAACTTTCTTTCCAAACTTGCCATTTCCTTGGAGTTGTCCAAGTCGTTTACATAATACAAATAGTTGGGCGTGTTCGTGGACAAAAAACAAACATTCAAATGAGTCAGTGGGTACCCGGTTTTTACTTACACCGTTTTAAAACTTAGTGCTTTTGCTAAATAAACTTGTACGGGCAGTAAATGTTCGCGTTTACGCCGTTTAAAGCTTTATTACTTTTCCTTTTTCTTTCAAAAAAACATTGCACATTTTTTAAATAAATTATTTTTAATTTTAATGTTATTATACATACTAAACTAAGTGCATCATTGTCATTAAATAGGTGATATGTTATTGTTCGGCATACTAAGTCCCATCTATCATAAGACATGTGACAACGCCGACCTCCTCTTTTGTAAAGTCATCCAATGTAATTAGAAAACTGGGCAATATGAACGGTTAGAAAAAATTGATGTCAAGTATAGATGCTTGAGAAATTTGATTAACGATTTTCTTTGCTAACTTAATTAATTAATTAATCTCACTTTATGATTTGATAATGATTTTGTTTCATCATTATGCTTATTATTTTTACTCTACGTAACTCTTACAAATTCTTGTAGAGTGTAATTTTAATTCTCTCTGCAAGCGAATCTATGTGTATCTTTAGAGGAAATAAAGATTTTAATCATTAAACATTTCGGTGTCGCACCGTTTTGTAATTGTTCCTTACCGATCTGGTTTACTCCAGTGCCTAAACTCTGGCGTCAGTGAGGAAGAATCGCATCTGCACTCCGTCTGGCTTAAATTGGATCCACCATTTATTGGTTTTTGCTATTTGCTGCCGGATGTGGAGACGTACTGCAAATCTATGCACTGCCAGCTTTGTCACAGCTATGTCAAAAATAGTGTTATTAAATCCTTTCTCCTCTCGTTCGAATAACTCCTCATGCTTAAATATTTACTTATTTAACACTTTTGTTAAAGAAATATACGAATATAAATAGAGCTATACATGAAATTAGAGTACAAAGATTTTCTTTTTTCTCAAAGAGCTTAATTGAAACATTTGATATATAACATCAAGCCCCGAAGGAATAGGGTGAGTTTAGTACTCCCGCATTTCCCTAGTTATTGTACACGCCCATGTAATAGGGATCAGTCAATTAGACAACATGAACCGGGCACAAATGTAGACTTCGTGCTGCTGGAAATTTCAAATTAGAAAACCCAATAATTCTTTGCACAACGAACCAAACCTAGGAAATCAAATCCCCCCTTATTTTGAATAATAATAAACATCAAAACAATCCAAAACAAAAAACGAAGCTTATGTATTCACGGGAGCTGTCGCTTTCCAGAGATAAGAGAACAGTGTTACACAAAACTGTTACGAATTATTTGAACACGAGTCGCGTCACGCACTCGAAGCGTTTTCGTTCGTTCCACCCACTTCCGGAAGCTCCCTCTAGAATAAACTTATCCGCGCCCTCTATCTTATTGTAACGGGATAATAAATTAGAAACTTGTCGTGTCATGGCAAATGTCTGTTACATTTTAAGTCAGGTAAGTACTGAATGAACCGAAGAAGGTCACTGGCTGTAGGTGTCCACGGATATGTGTAAGGGATCTCACATAAGACTGTAAGTATTGGACTGTCATCAGTTAGTTCATTTAGTAAAAGTTGTAATTTAGTTCGACCCCACGTTTTGTCCAGTTAATGAACCTGCCTGCTGAATGGGGTTCATTGGTTCGATTCCGCCTCAGAAAAATAATTGTGCAGATTTGTACATTTGTTTTGTATCTGGGTGCAAATGAAAAGTATATGTATGCGTATAAGCATACATATAGCTTATGACCAGTATGGTAACTATAAAATAGGCTCTACTTTGGTATTACCATGATCATTATAGACTATGTTTGTAAGGAAATATAAACACAGAACATTTTGTCTCCTATAATACGAGAAGTATATGGAGGGAAAGTACCGTTGTATATCTTGGCGCTGTTAACAATAACAATGAGGTCATTTTACACAGATCAGCCCAACTTGTAAGCCTGCCCGTTCATCAGATAACACAGATCAGTCTTACGTATATCAGTGACCAATGGGCCATTGATACAGTGGACTTAAACAGCGTCCTAGTGATATGTGAGACTATATAAATCAGTCCAATGTATGTATAACATTGACCCGTGGGTCAGTTTAAACAAATTATCCCGGGTGATAGTGATTTGTAGGTTAGTTTATACAGAACAGCACAATACACGTGATATAATAAAAGCCGCTAAAGACGAACATAAACATGTTATTCGGATTAAATCTATAGATCGCGTCGTGCCCCGGCGTCGCCGCGCGCCGCTGTTTACTGCCCCATTTGCATTTTAATTGAACTAAGCTTTCTTATAGCTGTGTTGTATACCGTCAACCCCAGAACCCTTGCTTAATTTGGCTCCTGCTTGTTTATAGAATATTTTGTTGATGAATTGCGCTAGTTGAAATATGCGCTTTATTGCCTATACTTAGTCTGGCCATAAATACTGTTATTATTAAAAATAAACAAAATATTACTTTTGAATTACTGTGTCATTTTTATACGATTGTTCATTGTGTTTTCTTATTTTCGAGCCAATACATTGTAAAATATTTTGTGATATTAAAATGGAGTGGGGTGATAAAGAGAACCGAATCGCTGTGATTGCAT
>DWJK01006329.1:0-10561 GCA_018248815.1 Croniades pieria auraria | reverse complement strand
GTATACCCCCGCTTTTCACCAGTTACGTCTAAATCCCATGGAATAGGTGGTGAGCCTATTGCCATACACCGGGCACTAATCCAGACTCGGTGTCACTACTAGAAATTCTAAATTTAAAAAATCCAATATACCTGACTCGGGATTTGAACCCAGGACCTCCCACATCGGCAGTCGCGCTTGTTACCACTCGACCAACGAGGCAGTTTAAAAAGTATACGTTTTTTATTAACGTTATGAATAGTACAGTATTCCCATATATTTGATTCCAGTTTTTCTATTATGAAATAAATATACATTGATTATATGTATATGTACCGGCTTAACTCACGTAAGTTTTTCGGGATGGCCCAACTAGTTAGCACTAAATGTGCATTATTAATAAAATAAATATTAAATAAATGTGCATTATTAATAAATGTTTTAAAGAACTCGTATCATTATTTAATGCGTTATATTTTACACTAATTAGGTCAAATGAAACTAGATGGCGTCAAACTTCTATTAATAATATTAACTATAGGACTTATAATATGATTTAATTTATAAACAATTTGAATCAAACATTTATGAAAATGTTTTAGTAACAACACACATATATGATCAATTACCGAACGTATTTCCAGCTATACCTTTTGGTTTATAACGCCATCTAGTATTGTTTCCTGGAGAAATTAACGAACCTTTAAAACAAAACTGAACATTACCGAACATTTGAAAACAAAAAAATTGATTTAATTTAACGTCACAGATAATAGCTAATAGGTTTTTAATTAGAAATAAAATATGAAAAATCAAATATTTATAAATTTGTGGGATAAAAATATTGTTTAATGTAAATTTTTGGGATATAATATCAGCTAGCCTGAATCGCGCTATAGAAGGTTTATAGACTAGTGAACCATAACAAATTTGTAGCATTTGCCTGTCGGGTGATCCATTTCTACACAGTGAACCAGTGTTCGGAGAGCTGGCCCAAGTCTCCGACGTCTATCTGCCAACACTCTTTCTTTCTGTATGTGTTCGATAATACAATGATCCAGAGAAAATACAAAGAACGAATGAAGCATTAAGAAAAACAAACTTTTGAATAGACGAGTACTATAACAAATACCGAAATCTTTTATTTGACATCCCGTAATAGACAAGTCTGTTTTTCAATTAAGACAGTGTCAAAGACATGACGTAATAGACAATAAGTAAAGCGTTGTTTGTATATTATCAACAAGATGTCAGTCGTTTCGTGTGGAACAGATAGAGCACATTATATGACACATAAGTACAATAAGGAACATAAACATGTCTTCAATAGAATAATTGTAATATTATACAAAATAATACAGTGAACACGTAACAAAGTGATTTGCTTTCCAAGGCTATTGGCGCTTAAATGGAAAAACATTTGAAATTTACATATTAAAGATTATTTTTTGTGTCTAAATGTTTATTTATATAGATCATTCTACATATGACTACACACAAAAGAAGATTCGTGCTCTTCATATAAATATTTATTCTGGGTGCGAATCGAACACAACCCCTGTATCACAAGCCAGGGTCCCTAACGACTGATCATGGCTCTCTTGTATTTCTAATATGATGCCGAATTTTTTATTATAGGCAGTACGAAGTTTTTAAAAGGAATATGCATAATTATGGTTATTAATGTTATATTACTGCTAATAAGAAAACAGTAATAACTATAAGGTACGTATAATGAAATAGTTTACCTAATTAGTACATTCTACGTTAATATATATATAAAGCGCTTTTCATAGACCAAATAGTCCACAGTCTGCAAACCCGCAATTGTTCAGCGTGACAGACAATGGCCTCAACCCTTTTCATCTTGAGAGGAGACCCACGTCTAGCAGTGAAACTATAAAAGGGTTCTTGGTGATGAGCGATAAAAATACATTTTATTTTTATATGATTGTTTGTTCGGCTATGCCGTGAAACAATTTAGACCAATTTCAATAAAGCGTGAAAATCCCCCATTTTCGTACGAACGGGAGGAAAGCCATACGCTAGCTATACAGTATATTTATTAAACAAAAGATCAAACCGAAATCTATTTTTTCTAATAATATAAATTATAATATTAAATAAGTACATTAACACGTTAAATACTCCTGGGCAGAATGAACATCGTAACCTTTTCCCGCGTCACTTGATACTAAGCTCAAAGAAACATATTGTGATGAAACTTGTCATATTGCGGCATATGGTTGAAGTAATGTCATCGTCTAAACGGGTTCACCCTTCTATGAACGTAGCCTTCGAACGAAGAAAACGCCATTGACAATGAATGTAACAATTCATGATCTACGGTTTTTATAACGTTTCAACTAGCAATATCCTCCGCAACCACAGAGTATCACAACCTTATATATTTTAGTTGAACAATAAATTTTCCATAATACTATTGAGATTATTTGTAAAATTCACATTAATTTATAACATTTAATCATTTGTTATCCTCGTTAAAATTCGATTAAGATAAACACATTACGCAATAAATACGAAACATCGAAATTCATAGTGAACGCAGTATTTTCTTTCCTTATTTTACGTTCATGAAATGTTTAAACGTATTTTATTTTATGGTATATCCAATGAAATCCTCAAGTATTACCTCGACCGTGTATGCATATATTACAAAAATAGCAACGTATTAAAATTATTTACATGTGATCTGTTTAAGTAAATATAATTTTAAATACTCAACAAATTGTATTAATTGTATTTATTACTTAATTATAACACAGAGGATGAGTGTATTGACAGCCTACTACTAGAAATTGTAAATTTATAAAACCTAATCATACTTTGCTCTTACGAGCGAAGACAACGCTACTTTCAACGAGGCAACGAATTATGTTTGTTATCGTTTTTGGTACTGTGTTCTAATTAAAAACATACCATAGATTCAAGTTACATTAAAACAACATGGGCATTCAAAAGAAAATGGTCATTTTGTTAGCTTCCGTTATTGAATGACACAGCTTCGTCGTATTGCGTCATATGGCAACACGACATATGATATGACGGTCGGACGAGTTTGACGCCAACTATCTCGTTACCACGCGCTGTCTCGTAACAAAACAATTCTTTATGTTGTTACGAATTCAACTCTACCGGCTTACTTTTTCCATACACGCTGCCAGTACGCTAGTCCTCTACTTACAAGTTAGCTGTGTTATATTAATTCAAACATTTAGGTACATGCCAAGTCATCGTAATATAATATCACGCCTGTATTCCCTAAGACTACCCCTAAGGAATGCAATACATGCCTACATTTCACCATTTATGTTACATGTCCTGTGAATCCTGTGATATAATGTTTTTATGAAACATAAACATTCCCCCTTCTCAATCATTTCCTCATAACTGAAGATCGTGACTTTATATCATCATATTAACCATTCGCCACCGGCACTTCTTTCGACCGCTTGTTGAATTACAACACTGGTATCTCCAATTGCTTGGACATCTATTTGTTTTGACCATCATTTGCATCTTCGGCCTTTTTGTATTTTCCTTTCATTTTCTCTAATAAATGTTTTGGTTCTATAATCATGTAAAGTATTCAAATAAGTAAACTGGTGGGGGAATTAGTAATCAGAAGTCACCGAAACTGAATCACATGTTTGAAAAGGGTGTTGAATGTACAAGAAGCAAGTCGGGTTTGTAAGGATGGAGAAATTTGACACTCGATGCTCTCTGCCTACCCTAAGATACGTATGTACGTTTATGTCAAGATGTCGCCGCGTACGGGTTGCGTTCATACACATATGGTAGGAAGTATAACTTATAAACCGATGGTATTAACAAAAAATACTGCTTGCGAAAAGCACAATACATTCTCTATACTCTTCACATTGTTAAAGTTAGAGGAAGATTCTGTATTGTAATGAATTCCGCATCCAAGCTGAAGAAATTAACTAGCTACCGTCTCGGTATCGGGCAGACAGTGTCACCATTCATTTCATATATTATGATGTCTTTTTATTTAGACATTTAGATAATTAAGAAGTTATATTTGGAACGACGTATTTATTTTACAGTATTATATGTTTTACATATATTTTTACGTAGTAATTTGTTCTTTATATTATCTGTCAATAATGCAACCAGCACTTGGTTAGCGTGGCAGACTAAACTTGTAACCATCCCTAATATTAGGGAAGAGTGTTTAACCAGAGAAATAATAAAAAAGATGATGGTGATCAAAATGATTGATACTTCAAAATTATGGTTTCCTTTCGTTACATAGGTGATGTGTAAAATTGTAATTTTAGAAATCAATCTTTTAAATTACAAGCTTCACGAGCAAAAGATTTACCAATTTAAATGAAGCAATTATAAAACAAATATAAATAAACCTTGCACAAATGTCTCATACATATGACCTTATTGTTTATTAACTGACGTTCCCGGTATATTGATGACCAATTAACCATTAGCAAATTATTAGGGCATTTGTTTGAATGATTCATATCTTAACTCGTTTATTTACAGAGAATACTTAGTACATGTATAATCCTAGTTAAAATCCATTTAATGGCAATCATTATTTCGTTACAATTTGTATTTTATTATGTTATTTCTCATTTAGATGCTTCCAACTGAAGAGATAAAAAATATAGTCTTAAGATTATCCGGGTCATGTTAAATTTAACAACCTTTTAATATTATAAGTGCGATACTTTTTTGCGCCGACTTCCGGTTACAATAGTAACTAGCTAATCTTAACATAACCTCAAACTTATCATTAATGATAGGTGTGATTTTATGTTAAGATTTAAATGTAACAAATATTTTTAAACATCATAGAAATCTCTCTTTAAATTTGTGTTCGGGTCTTACGACTGGGTTTAAAAGACATGCTCAGGTATAATATTCAGATTATATAATTAGAAAAAACAATGCAGCGACTTTAAAAAGAACTTCCATTCTATCTTGAATCGTACACAGATATTAAAATAAAAATAGATGACTTAAAATTAGGAAAACAAATAAATTACCAAATAATTTATGTCTACAGTAAAGCATGTATATAATAAAAACATTGGTGCGTGTTCAAGACAAAGGTTAAGACGATAAAAAGGACAGCAAATCCTCTTAGCGACATTTCTAATCCTGTAACATGCAATCACTAAGCTTGTCACGTAGTCATTCGATCGTTATAATGATAAGGAGATTTAGAAATTGTTACATGAATAAAAGTTATTCATATTCTTATGATCGTCGTACCAATGGACGGAAATAAAAAGTCTATCTGTCAAACTACATATTTCTTTATTTCATTTCTAGTTTGTGTATTAAGTATGAAAACTTTTTAAATACATTTATATTGTCATCATCATCATCACCATCATCACTATCATCGTCATCATTATCATTATCAACATCAACCTACTCTCGTCCACTGCTGGAGATAGGCCTCTCCAATAGCACGCCACTGAGTCCAATCTTATCTGGTTTATAATCTACTGCTTCAAGTCAACAAGCAGATTTAAAGTCTTGTAGAATCGCTCCTGTAAAACGATTGTAATGTTAGGATTGATGAGAATGTGCTATAAGTAATAGGAAGTGTACTAAATATACTAAAATTATATTATCGTCAAACAAATTGCGATTAAATTAAATATTAAATGATTTTTGTTACGACGGCAACTCAACGAAGTGCAATGGAGGTTCCGCATTGCACGAAAATAATCGTATACATATATTTTCTGCTCGTATACCTTTCCTATTCTATATAATGCATGTTATTGATATTTCACACATAATTGACCCGTTACAAGTTTGGTTAGTATGTATTTGATGTTATCGATGCAGAAAAAGGAAAAATGACTGATAGGAGTAGGCAGTGTAGTACTCTCACTTAAACCAAATATATTTACCTTAACAAACCATATGTATTCCAAAACAAAAGCTCTAGCCTTGGAAACCGTACACAAAAAGTTCAACGGTTTCAAGTATAGTAAATATGTTACTAACCTACAATGTACATACTGTGCCGATATTATTATTCAAAGTTAGTTTATAAGCTATAATGACAGCGCGCCCAAATCTGACGTGCACGTGACTAACTGTCGCACGCTCGCATCCCGGATTTGACGTTACGAGACAGCGGACATATATTTTCTTCATGCATTCTCAGAATTCGCGTTTGCAAACTTGAGTGACATACAATTTAAGTGTTTTGGGCAAAAAATTGACTATGAATGTTATATTGGGTGTTAGTGTCTGCAAGTTCTTTGATAATGAATTAATATAAGCCTTATTATTACATGAATTAGTTCTTTGAAATTTAAAAGTGAAAACGTGCCCTTCTTTTTATTTTAGGTAGGAAACTAGTCGGGTTAAATTAACACACGCGCAAATTAAGGCATTATATACATAGCTGAGTATAAAATACTCACGAAACATTTATAGTAAAACTGAACATTGATTAAACTAGTTGCTATCACACAATATACATACATATATCACATCCACCAATGTACTTACAACAACTGCTAATGGATAAAAGTTGTTTACACCATGTTTAAGGATCTCACAGATGAGTCATGGCGCTGTCGAGGTTATTATGTGCGATTTCTGAACTCGATAATGTTCAGTTTCTAATTTACATAAGAAATATAACAAGAAACTATTTCGATTTGTGATTACCTTTAAACCGCAATCATATATATTAATAATATTATATTGAGAAAGTAGCCCTGTCCACCACTTCATCGGTTACGTTATCATGTTAATATCAGTTGAAGAATTAAACAGTTCTATTTCTAGCTGGCTGTTGATGTCCATGATCCGCTTTGTATGACCGAACCTTGTTCGTTTGGTACTCTTTTTAATTAATATTTCTCCAAAACCTAAATAAGTGATGAAACGTTGTATCGGAATTATTTAAGAGAGATGTACTGAATAAATACTGTCCTTTAAAAAAATGACATGAGCAGTAAGTATAGATTCTAATGGACTATATTTCACTGATGTAATAAATAGATTGGCAAGCCTCACGTTATTATTGCACCGAGCACGTCGTCATTAAAAACCTGTTTCGTCCATATTTTGTATCTATTGTCGAAACTGAAACAATATTTGTTTATTATAAACTGTTCGATAAAAAATTCAAACACAGTGCTCCCCACACGCCGTTAATAAATGAATATGCACGAAAACCTACTTTAATATTTTTTTAAGTTATAATTATTAAGATGCTGTTCATTATAAATACTACATACTATGTAAATGGAAAAAGAAATACGTAAATTATAAATAGAAACGTGATTTACGACAAATATTATAACAATGTGTTATGAACGTGACAATTGCTTCCATAATGACAGTATTAATTAAATATTACTTATTCAATGTAAATATCGTTATTCATGACTACTATTATAATACGTTACGCGACCCGAAACTAATATCTACGTAACACAATGTGTGAGTATGTGGACTTTTCTGTTTATTTAAACTTATTACGCCGTATCAGAAATTTGTAATAAGTAAAATCTTTGTCAGGCAAGTTATACTATTACTGGTAATAGAATATTCGAGAACAGACCGTTTGTAAGGCATGTCTAAATATGATTATGAATGATGCAAACCCTGCAGCCACATACATATACCGATACTCAAATTATTATACCCTATTAGGAGCTAGTCGTTATTTTGAACGACTCTAATGTCACCCGACAAAACGTACATTTAAAAAGGAAGTAAAAACGTAAATCACGCCTGTAATGCCCGTAGAGGTAGGCAGAGGAGTGTAGTACTCTCCCACGTTCCACCAGCTACGATATACCACGTTTCACTCGTACGTTTAAAATAGTAGTAAGTATTTAAATAATTTTTGGAACGAAGTTCCTTATCGCGCGTTGCGAAAGGGGGTTAGACGGAAAAAATTAAGACCAAAAATTGTAACGATACTTTTTGCTATAGTTGTAAGCCGTGCGGCGTGCGCGTGTTTCTCTGTCTGTCTCTCTCTCTCTCGTAGAAAGCAAGCCAGTTATTTTCGTTTCGTCTTTCTATTTCGCATTGAACAGTGTGGTGTCGCGACGATTATTTTTGTTGAGTGTATACAGGTTTTTTGTACATAATAAATAAGATTTAATGTGATTAATGTACATAAGAAATAAAATTTTATTACAATTCCTTCACTAATTAATCGAAAGGAACTTCGTTCCATCCGAGTGTCCCTTGACACCTCTTTTATGTTAAATTACATTTATATTTACGACATCGCTATAAAATAAATTAGGATTTTTTTGTGAGTGGCTCTATTTTGCCACTATTTTGCCAATGTTAGATATTAGTTGCATTTACTTCTCGAACTTCACGTGTGTAACAAATTCATATGGGTTTGTAATACATATGTCTAAGTATAAAATACAGACAGAAATAAATCGGCAATCCATTACTTGCGACTGCCGAGTTCCGGAGCACAACATTGTAATAAATTATAAGCTAGAAAGAATATCGATGAAATTATCAAATGTTAGAATTCAATGTTTGATTAATAAGTGGTTAATATATTGCGTTCTGCATTTTTATTGGGCACTTAATGAATACTTACAAATATTTCGACAATAAACAATTAATATGTATTATAAATGTAACACAGTGAATAGATAGATATAATCCACTCACTTTGGCGATGGCGTAGGTTCCGACGGCGACGACTTCCCGGAACTAGAACCCATGAAGGATTTATTGAACAACAACTTGGCCAACGAATCTATTTTCTGTGCCACGAGTGGTGTACGCTCTGAGTTCTCCTCTAGAACGCAAATTGCGGTGTATTTATCGTATCTCATATAATGTGGAGACAAATTAAAAAATAATTATGAGTGTGTGCGTGTGTTTGTGTGTGATGAACGTGCACAAAATGTGGAATCTGTGAATTGTGCGCGATTTGCGCGTTATCTATGGTCAATTCGATCGTCGAACGTGCGAATGACATAAAATCCGTCAGACGGACAGTGACACTGCCACATTCAATGTTGTTGCTATGCCGTTACCTAAGCAGCCGAGCAGTAAAGAGAAATCCATTCTAGCGAAGCCGCGTGCAAATGGTATTGACAAAATAAAATCGAAGATACTTGATGTTCGATTGCACGATGTTCCGTCTGCCTCGTCTTGTTTTCCAGATTCTTCCAATGAGCAGTAAAAGAAAAAACACGAAACTCATAATTTTGTTAGTATAACTTGTAACAACTATGGGTATTATAATTGTTTTCAGTGCAGTGAGTTGTGAGTGATTTCTTTAGAAGATTCTAAAAGGCAAATGCTATGCAAATTTAACAATTAAAAGAACTCAAATTATTAATAACTTCGTTGAATATTATTTATAAGTTATTTATAAGTTGTATATTATTAATAAACAAGAGACCACATTGTCCAATAATAAATAAGTTTACATTAACATCTAAAGAAGGAGAACAGTCAAATATTTATTAAAATAGGTAGGTAATCAAATCATAATAAAATTTTTGTAGGTCATTGATATGAAGGGCAATTAAGATATTGGGATTGACAGAAGATAGATTTAACATTTTATGAAATACGATTATTCGAAAAAATAACATAGAAGTATACCTTCACTGTCCTCTCTGTCGGTTGAGACAGAACGGATTCGAAACATATTCCGTTTGTTGGCGGCTGCAATAGAATCCTGGTTCAGTTCAGCCGCGGACTGCGCCCGCCGGCAGGCCCCGCGGCGCGTTTTCTTCCTGTAACTAGTCCTGGGCCTTTCCTGGTAGAATCGATCATGGCCTGTCGTCGAGGGCTCTCCAGGTTCCCGCCCCTCACTATTAGCTTTCATATGTTGATATATGTTGAACATTTTGACAACGATTTGATATTAAACTATTTCAGATGTACATAATCTATTATTGGGGCGCAACGATTGGACTCCTTCCACACATTCATGTATCACTCATCGATGGATGACAAACGCCTTGCATTCTTCGCTGCTGCTAGACGAAATGCCGATTTTGTAATCCGTTAATAGCATTACAGATTTCACAGGCTTAATGACATGCGAACAGCTGGATAATAGTTAACGAGAAATCCATCCACATTATAGAGATAGTAACGACACACTTTCCCAGAGGCCTGCGGCGGAATATGTCAATAGTGGCTAATTGAAAACCTACAAGTGTAGCATCAGTCGGGCTCTGGCCACGCCTACCTGAGCTTGTACATTACATTTTTGCTTTGTCTGACTATTGTCCAATACAATCACATCACAAAATCCGTTACGAAATCACTGTAGCGCAAATCTAATCACTGATTTTCTAATCGGTAAATCTTATAATCCATTACACGGCATATAGACGCTGTTAGACAGGACTTGCGCGTTATGTAAATGTTTCTAACCAGGTTAATACAGATCTTTTATATCATTATCATCATCATCATCATCGTCATCATCATTATCATCATCACCATCATCATGATCATCACCACCACCATCATCCTCATCATTATCATCAGCCTCATCATCATCCTCATCATCATCCTCATCATCATCCTCATCATC
>DWJK01006328.1:0-10563 GCA_018248815.1 Croniades pieria auraria | reverse complement strand
ATGAAGTTAGCCAAGTATTGACATTGCGATGGTGCTGCCATCTATAGTGTTGCGTTTCGTTTAACATCTGCACTAATGACCGGCTCCGCCAATCGTTTGACGTTCGTACTAATGAGTATCTTCGATACGTTCAATGTCCATACTAATGATCGTCTCCGACATATGTATATATATGTATGTATGTATATTGAGGATGCAAACTAAACTTATATATATATATATATCTATATCTTGGAAGCTGAGACTGATATATTGTTTTTTTTCAATCAGTCATTATTTACTAAAATATTATTATTAAACACGAATAAATTTATTAACAATTCAGACGAAAACGTAAATGGTGAAACGTGGGAGTTTACTACACCCTTCTGTCTACTTCTTCGGGGATTACAAGCGTGATGTTACATTTACATTTTACAAAAAACGATCATTTGCTAAAATCCGTTGTCGGACGTGCGACTTTGTTCAACCGTGTACGACTTTTACGAACTTAGTTTGACTTTGTCTTCGAGAAAATCCCCATCGGCGAATCTATTTCTGTAAATAGACGGATACAGTCAAATATACGAGACTTTCAACAATCAATAACTAAAAGAAACTGGCCAAGAATTGACATTGACTGGAATTTGACATAATCGGAGTCATACTAACTTCGTACTATCTGACTTATGGAATGACATAAATAATCATCTTATACTAGATCCACATGCAATAAAGAACAGTAATACAAATTAAATCAAATGTTATCCTACTGTGCATTAATTGTACTGTAACAATTTATGTCTCGACTATAATACATTTCGTGACACAAGTTGTTGAATAGAAAAAATAAGAAGTGACATAGCACTGTATTATTTATCGCCTTCCTCTAGAGCACAAATAAAAATGTACTAGCTCAGTGTTCGCATGATATAATATCAAGATTTCATTGTGTCATAAATTTTAGGGGAACGACATACATCTTGTTAGGTTTTTATTTATTATACATCTGAACCAACGAAGCGAGTATTGAAACATACATGTGGTAGAGATTGGTGCTTCGATTAGAGCGGCGTTGGGCACACCTTCGAAAAAGTGAAAAAAATATATAACAAAATTAAAAAAAAAATTTTTATGACATTTGTATGGATAACAAAATAAGACATAATACATAACAATTATCTAATTGATTACGAGTATTGATTATTGACGATGAGTTCAATGTTCCGCGGCGACAACGCTGGAATATTTTAAAATGTTGCGTTCCGGAGTATGTATGTTATTATTAAATGTATTATTAATAGTTTAGTTATTTAATTACTAACTTGATTTTGCTGGTTTCAATTGAAATAATACTTTGTCATTGGCTTTATAGATAATTTCAAATCGACACACACACGGGACACAATTCCAGACCCCGCGCTACTGCTGAGAATATCAAGTTAAGAACCCAATTAGACGTGCCCGATCCGGGATCGAACCTGGGACTTGGTGCTCGGCAATCGCGCTAGCAACCTTTAGACCAATGAAGCCGTTAATATTATTTAATACTTATCATTAAGTTGTAAAAAAACACATGGCAAGACTATGTTACTTTGCTTACTAGTGGTCTTGAACAGCCAACACCAATGTTTGTCTTCGTATAGCAGCAAAATATTCACATCTGCAAGTTTTCTCAACAGCTAGCTACCTGCAACTGCAGTTAACATAGTGGAAACTGCCATTAGACTTTAATGACGTCGTATTCACTATCCAGTAGCACGGGCGTAGATGTGGTGACATTAGTAGCGCCACTGTGTTAGGTTTCAAGCGAGTTTACTGCCGCTAACGATTACTTTGGACAATAACATTAGTGCCATTATATGTGAATATGAACATTTGTTTCTGTTAACATCGCTATTAATTTACTATGAAATGTTTCGTGAGTGTTTATACCCATGATTATACATATCAGATTAAATCGTGTATGCTTTCGGGACGGTCCGACTAGTTTTGGACCTATACGAGGTCTTTCGTATCAAGCTTCCGCCGATTGCAGCGAGGTCGCGGCGGAGACATTATTATTTATTTTATTACGTCACGGCAGGTCTCGTATGGGGTACACAGAGAACACTGACCGCCAAATATACATACATCTTTAAAAACTTAGCGTGCTTCTCGTACATACATCACGATCTTCATATGTATCCGCCCATTTTGAAGACTCCTGATTGTCCCATCAGCCCGTGTAGCTGTTATTGCATAAACTGACAAACAAGGAATCGGTCCATCTGATGATAAGTGGTCGCTGTCGCCTATGGACATTTGCAACCCTAGAGGTATAACTAACGCGTTGCCAGCCCTGAAGGATGTACAACCCGTATTTGACCAGCTTGGCAGACTGTGGCCCTAACCCTGTTGACGCTGTTTTCGGAGAACTCCATATATAAATAAGTTGTATGTATGTTCATGTGATCCATCTTTAGCGCAGGATATCTCAAAATAGGCTGTGTTATTTTTTAATTGTACGCCAGCTGAATTTGTCATATAAAACTTGCATGATAAAATCCAATATAACTTTATTCCCTTGTCTTTATTTGATAAGCTATCGCTATTGTCTGTTAGTCCATTGTTTTTTTCTTCTTGCTTTCATCTTTTCTCCTCGTACACCCTATCCGTCAAGTCGCTTTTCATTTTGCTCTGCCATCCATGTATGTGTAACAGTTTGTCTGGAAGAAATTGCTGTCTGCCAATAATTGCTTTTCTTTGTTTATGAACATTTTTGTTTTATTTATATATTATCTGTTCGATGAAGGTTACTCTATAAAAATGCAATTTCATTACTGTACGACGTATAGATAACTTCCCTCAAGTAATAAGGTATTATGATAATGGCAATGTAGAATTCAGGCCAATTAATTTTTTTTACCGCAACGATGTAAATTCGAAAGTCGTATTTTAAATAGGAAGACCATTATCACTAGACCAGTTATAAAGCGTTTCTACCCAAAAAAAAAACGGAGTAATAATACCTATCCTATATATTACTATTGGCGTAATAAACATGTACAATACTTGAAACAACAATGCATACACATCAATGATAGCCTAGTGGTTAAGAGTTCAGCCACACTCCGGGGGTGCTAGGTTCAAATTTATCCCGCGCACCTCTTACAAAAGTGCGTTTTAAGTTTAAACATCATTTGCTAACGGAGAAGGAAAAGATCGTAAGGAATCCTGCACATATAATAAAAAAAAAAAGTTCTAAGGTGTGGGAAGTCTGACAACCCGTACTTGGCCAGCTTGGCAGACTGTGGCCTTAACCCTTTCAATATGAGAGGAGACCCATATTCCAACAGTGGAATGATAAACGGGTCGATTAGATTCAAACACTGGTTGTATGACAATAATATGATGCATACAATTCGAATATTCCAATATCCTTCTAACTTCAAATTGATTTTTTTATCCTCACATGAAGTCAATTCAATTTCCATCCAGACTCTTTTCAGTGTGCCGGCGTATTGACAGTTCGGACGAGCTCTCGCGACGATGTCAATTCGTTTAGGCGAATAAAAGAAATATTCCATTTAGGTTCTAATTAAATAACACCAGCACATGTATGATGTCGAGGGTTATGTTTAACTGGGACGTCCAAAATGACATATTGAAATGTTCCATTTAAAATTTTATTGCATATATTTATCGACGGTGCGTCAATGTTTCCCAATTTGGGAGCTCTGGTCGCGTTACCGAGCCTTGTGTGCTGAACAATGCTCGTACATACGTACCTACGCGTTTGCATTGATTATGTAAGTATTGAATTAAGGGACCAATATTGCTCCCTTTGTTTTGCCTTTAGCTCCGTATCAATTTACCACTGACGGAACTTAGTTATAGATTTCCCTTAGATCTTTAACAACTGTTAAATGTGGTAGAATATTCTTTTAAGTGAAACAATGCTATCCTTTTTAAAATTAGTAGAACATTCGGGACTTTTCCGAGGTAGTTTCTGGCAAAATCGTAAAATATTTTAAAGTATCAGTCCACTTTTATCGTTCCACTGCTGGACGCGGGTCATGCCATAGTCTGTACTGCTTGTCGGTTTCGGGTTGGCAATTTTTCACACCTTGAAGAATACTATGGAGAACTAAAAGGTTTGCAGGCTTCCTCATGCATGCATATACGATTTTCATCTATAACGTAAAAGTTATAACATAAACGGAAATTATAACGCAAAAATTCTTGACGCATTACAGTTTGTCCGCCAACCCGCACTTGGCCAGCGTGAAGGACTACGGCCTTAACCTTCTCAATATGGGAGGAGACTCATATTCCAACAGTGGAATGCTAATGGGTCGATAAAAAAAAAAAATAATAATAAATTGTTATATATATAGTATCTGTCACTCGCATTTTATATTTCTCATTCGTTCTTTTATTTCTAAAATTCTAATCCTGTCTTATTACAGAGTTTAGGTTATATTAATAAAAGAACATCAATGTCGCTTCAGCCCTTGTGATTTCAAAACAGTATTAGAATAGTGGACAGAGTCACTTTAGCATTTGCATTGTTAATATGATTTGAAATTAAACTTTAGTGCTTATATTTAACACAATTTTTTAGTAAAAAACGAACTGTAATATTTTTATGCTTAAGTGTTTGTGTAATCTGTGTTTTGTTTAATCTGTAATAGTTGGCTAGAAATAAAAAAAAAGTCGCAAATCTGCACAAACGACGAACAGCTAGTCGTCCCGCCAGCAGCCGTACACACATTTCGGGTTTACGATAGCCGCTATCTTTACAGCAAGAGGAGTTACGCCTTTTATTTTTATTTATATCCCTTATCGCTATCGGGCCTTAAGTGGCGATGTGTATCGGCTAATGCGAGGTGTCGCGGCATCACAAAGGAGCGATACGGAACGATACAGAGCGCGAGATAAGTGCTCGTATTGTGTGAAATTCGCTCAACAGCCACAACTGGTTTGATATTACAGACTATTTTGTAACCGTTCATATCTTTGAACGGTTTGTTTTGATTTATTCTTAATACGTGCTGTTACAAAGTTAGAAGGTATAAAGGAACGTTGTTGTAAGAAGAGGGTAGGAGATACATGCATTTTTAGAATTTGATTCTGTATTTGAAAAACGTTTTATTTGTTATCTGGCTTATAATAAATTTGCATAATTATAAATACTTCGAATTTTATCGTAACTATTAATGGAAATGAAGTTTCCTCCCGGTAATTTAGTGTCATATATATTTAATTAATTATTTTTCAATATATAGTTATGTATCCATATTTTTTGTATCCACGTCAAAAATTATATTTAACGCCATATATTTTTTGGTTTAGTGAGATTTTTTCGTTCAACAACTTTTTTTTCTAATTATGTCATGTAATAGTTTTAAAGCGCAAAAAGATAAAAGAATTCCTATTAGTTGTACAGCCCTGACTGTGCTATACTTTATAACTTGTGACAGCTCTATTTTTTGATATTTCAGCAAAGTCAGTTCACAGTGACTGAGCGAATTCCGCTAAAGAGTCACATTCACGAGGCATTATTAGAAAAGCTATCAACTCGAATGTCTGTGGTGTGCTCTGCGGTGTAGTATAAATGTATCAGCTATAAGTACTATACGAAGTTCATTCTACCACTTCGTTTTATGTCATGGTGCTTTGTCTGGTAATGTGAGCCGATAAAGCGGTTAGTGTTGCCATAAGACAGATAAATAAATAACACAGAACAGTTTTAAAAATAGCACTCGGTTTTATAACATCAAAAAGAAATAAAGCTAGAACGTTATCACAAAAAAATAGTTTTCAAGTTCCTATGTTTTTTGCGAAGGAACAATAATGTAACTCAGTTTATGACACAATTGTGCTGCAAAGACGTGTACGACCCAGAAGTCGAGCACGAGGAATGGCGACGCCGTGACAAACTGCAAATTGTATCACGGCGGCTACGGATAGGGATTGTTACGCAACGTCGTGGAAAACTCAAGTTTCCTCATTTCCTACTCATCTTTCACGCCTGTCAAGTGCACATCATCAATTTTGCTATACAACATTTCGTATTTATTTACAGAAAATGTTATTTTGTACCATTTCGTATTTATTTATGGAAAATGTTAATTTGTACCAACTTCGTTCATGTTTCTCATCCTACTTTTAGTGCGCTCTCTCTCTTTAGTCGGTTTCTCATTACCGAGTTTCAGTGCAATTTACAATTAATTTATAGCTTAGATAATAGAACAGAGAGAAGAATATAAAAGCAAATTAAGATTAATTCGCTTTTATGCCGCTGGCAACATTCAGTCTAGGCCAAAAATAAATAGAATTAATATTTATATCTAATAAAAATTTGAAATGAAATTCAAAATAAGGTTTATGAGAAACTAAAACGTGTTAAACATAAGCAAATACAGATTTTATTTATTACACATAAAAGTTATATATGCTTATATACATACCTCATCGGCCTGCTTAAATCCACTGTTGGACATAGGCCTCCTCTGAGTGACTTTTACCCATAATCCCTACGCTGGGCAAGCAGTTTTTATTAAGTATTTATTTTAAAATAGAGCTAATCTCGAGCTGGACACAATCTAGAAACAGGATCTGTCGCTATGTATCGGAAACAGGTTCATTAATTCAAGTATCGAACTGTATGATTGTGTATCAGCTGCCGACGCTTGTCTGAGTACCGTTAATAGACGCCATATTCATTATTTTAGTCTATCGTGAAAAACATTTGAAACTTTCCATTTTATCTTTATTTTTTTGTAAAAGATTAAGACGTAATTGAGCGGCCATGATACCCTTGTTTTTTGTTAATTAATAATTAAAAATCTTTTTCACGTCATTTTGAAAAGTAGATACAACAATAACATAAAAGCGGCATTAACCCGCATATCTTCACTAAATATAGAAGGACACGCAACAAATAATTTTAAAAAAAGCGGTCGTCTACGGTTACTTTTCATCTGTGCCGAAAATGACTATCCATAATCTAAACTTTTTTTTTATTCACTGCAAAACCGAGATTGGACGATCACGTTTTAAGTTTAACGTTACCTCATCACGACACGATATTCTGAATAGCGTAAAATCGTAAAATTTACGTAGTGATAAATGTATGTTAACCTCAAAATAACGAAGTTGAGTAATTGCTGTATATGTAATATATATCACATTATTATATATTTTTTATGTACCATAATATTTTTATATTATGTATTTTTAACTGACTGCCTCGTTGGTCGAGTGGTCGCAAGGGCGACTGCCAAACGGGAGGTCCTGGGTCGGAGACTGGGAATTTTCTAATTTAAAAGTTCTAGTAGTGAGCAGAAGTCTGGATCTGTGCCCGGTGTATGGCAATAGGCTCACCGCCTATTCCATGGGACTTAAACGTAACTGGACAAACTTGACAGTGTACTACACTTCTCTGCCTACCCCTTCGGTGAATATAGGCGTGATGTTGAGTGTATGTATTTTTTAAAATATCCAAATTTCAGAATTAATGTACAATTAATATGCTTCCCACGATATTGTCATTAATAACGTAACCAAAGAAAGACCTTAAACATTATTATGCCATATAAATGAGCAAGCCTTACTGGACAATGTTAGCATTAAACTATAAAATATAACACATAAATCCGAAATATAAAAAAAACGATAATAGTTAAAATACTAATTACAAATCTGTGTCATTAAAGCTATAATATTTAAAAGATTTAAACAAAACAGAAATTAGATTATAGAACTCACGCCATTCCAATGTCATCACTTTCTTTTTAAAACCAATTAATCATAGAGAAGCGCGTTAATGTTTTATTTTGTAAGAAAAATAATTGCCGTGAAACACTTTTGAGATCCACAGAGAAGTGGAAGAACCAACTAAACTTAGTACATTTTCAACCTTTATCTTAGATCAGCCGCTAGTTGTAATGGGCCGGTCCATTCACGAAAGTTTCATCTGATTTGGCGGCAACTGGCACCATAGCGGTCGTTGCTCCCACGGCAATTACTGCACAGTACACGCGGCCAAGGCTTACCAGCTTTACTGCCAACTTATCTCTATTATACTGGCTGGAATGAATTTTGACACACACCCTCGGAGGATGCTTAAATTATATATCCGTAAAAGAGATTTAATATTGTATGTTACGTTATTTGTAGAAAATGTTTACGATGATAAAACAAGATGTTTAAGATAATAAGTACTACTGTTGTTAGATGGCTGGAGAGATTGGACACCATTAGAAAAATAAACAGCACTAGATTCCAATATACCAACTTAATCTAACAAAGCATTAAAAACAAAGTGTATTAAGTAACTCAACTACAATATTACCAGAAATTAAGATGTAATGTAAGAAGGAAGAACCTGGCCATGAGAGATAATGCAAGTTTCCACTCTTTTAATCTTATTCGCAGAACACGGAATGTAGAAGCGCGATTAAGCTTATTGTTAGTGAAGCGATCTCACGAATGTTACATCATACGGGACGCCATTTAATAAGGCAACATCAATTAATGTAGGCTACCGTCAAATTAGAACACGTCGCGACGTTTTATGAGACGCAATACAAGACATTTTATGATGTTTATAAAGTATTCCCGCGTTTTTCAATAAACACGGTTACGTTATATCTCACCGCTCAATATGATAAAAGTATCATTTAGGCGTCATTGACATCGCGAGTTGTAATGTAAGCTATTTATCAAGTTATCAAATATTATCATCCCGCGATAAATCAATTATTATCAATTGCTTTTCTTTAAATATCACTCACACACTGCGACTTATTCGCAATTTATCGACGTTAAATTTTCGTAAAATTAAAGTGTTGTCTCTGGTTGAATAACATTAGGGCATATACATATATCATTTCAATTTCGAACATCTCATGAACACCTCCAGCATTATATCAAATATATTCATTCCGTCATCAACATGCTAAGGATCTGTATTAACGGATGTACGAAAAAAAATATTTTAATGAATTGCATAAATCGTATATAAACAAAATGACCGTAAAATAATTTTCCTAATATTATTACGATTTTTTGTAGATAACATATCCAATCGCATTTAGTATGTGTTAAGTCAATTTTGACCATTCATTGTGACTTGTATTATATTCGTACGAGATTATTCATTATAACTGTCCGCATTCGAAAAGTTCGAGCTTAAAATAAACCCAACATTATAATAGAAACCTGCCATTTTTTTTTAAGCCAGTAATTATTGGACCTTTAGTCGTTCGTTTTTTACACTTCTTTTACGTATTACTCTCTTTTATTTTTTATTGTATATACGTATCCTGTAGGTACTAAGGGCACATATTACCATTCAAACAGCGTGCTATAAAGTCTGGATATATCTGCGATAAAACGGAACTGCGATAAGTAGTGTAGGATAACCCATTTCCCCACATCTGCCGGCTCCTTTGTCCAAAAATTACCCAACTTTTTCGATGCCCCGAGGAATAAGCCGAGGTGTTATTGGGCTGCCTTTCCTTGAAGGCCCCCCTATCATTATCCCAGGCATGCAGGAATAATACATCCCAAAAAACACCCGAGTTCGGTGTGTGAAAGTATGTTCTTTTTTTAATCGGATTTTCTATGGCAGATGTTTGTTAATTGTTGTTTTTTGTATAGGTTTTTAAAGCAACAGTTTTGTTTGTGGAAAATTACTGTTATAAAAAAATAACTAGATATTTTCTTAGAGTAAAAATTTTATGCATGTGTTTTTTATACATATATATTAAAAAAGTGCGTGCGTATATTCGCACAAATGTACGACGCATCTATCTTTTATACCATCCGGCTTCAATTCCCACCATAGATCCGTAACCATAACCGATTATGAAAATTATTATATAACGCAGCAAAAACTTTGCGGAATGAGACATAAATCGACATCCTGTCATAAATTTAATGGCAGCACGCGAAACTGTACATTCGAAATTCAAACTCGCCTGACTGACTATTAAACGCTGCGGTCGGCCCCGCGGCGCCTGGACGGCAAAAACGGCAAAAAGGCCCAAGAAACGAACAAATTGCCCCTCCTAATTACAGCAGGTAGGCGGCCACACAAAGCACGCTTTTTTTATTAAAAAAAGTGCTAAGTTATTCAAAAACTGGTTCGTTAGGACCATAAATATATAGTCGACGACCTCCATACCCATGCTGTACGAGAAGAGTTTATTTATGGACTCCATCGTAATATCGTTGATAGAGGAAATCGGTATTCAATTCTTTGAAATTGTCAGCGTAATGTCATGGGTTCGTTATTTTATTCTAGTTGGGATTATATTGTTCTGCATGTACTCGTAAGTGTTAGAAGTATGAAATAAGTTTGTGTGGTTTTCTGTTTTGTTTTACAAGGAATCGCTGAATCGATTATGTTGAGATTTAGTATGAACAGCGTTAAACTATGGGAAAAGGCACAGGTACCTCAAACAGTTTAAATCAACTTCTATATACAGCCATGATCAAAAGTATTAGGCATCCTTAATAAAGTTACCAAACACCTGTGCCATTTAAACAATGAATAAATATTCTTTTGAAAAGTGATAACCGGTGTCATAA
>DWJK01006327.1:0-10564 GCA_018248815.1 Croniades pieria auraria | reverse complement strand
GGTATGATAGGTAAGTACATAAAAACAATTACCCATTTTAGTACCTCTATCCTCACATATAATAAATCCCCTTACCATTCAGTGTTAGACGTACGTTTGCTCTCGAAAAGAGAGACTTAGAGACGTCACGTGCCTCATAGAACTTTTAAAAGTAAAAATGTTTTTCTTCGCTGTTCTAGCAAATGACACTTTATATTAAAAATATGCGCATAATTTTGTGAAGCCAGAGATACGGGAGAAAATTTGAACCTCAGAGTCCCGAAGTGGGAAGTAGTAATACTAAGTCAACGACCATCAATTCTTAAAAGTTTGTCAACTTTTACAACAGTAAAGTGACTGCGTTCACAACACATTGATATGCGTCATTATCATCATCATGATCGACCTTTTTATCGTTGCACTGCTGGAAACAGGTGTTCTCTTAGAACGAAAATGGTAAGATCATAGTTTGCCACGCTGGCCGAGTACGGGTTGGCAATTGACATGTGTCGCTAAGACAGTATGACTGACTTACTCGACAGTGTGCGCACGGCTTTACACGACTCTATCGGCTTTATTTCCTTTGTTATAGTTCAACAGATATGTCCAATACCCGGCAAGCCCCATTCATACTCAGTTAAAAAGGCTAGCGATTCACTGTTGAATGGAATTCGCTCGTTATTCCATTGACTGAACGAATGATTGAACTGTGAACTGGAAATTCAATAAAACTATTCAGACTTGTACAAAATGAAATAATCCGTCAAAGTGACAAATACACTCCATTCGCTCAATAAAAGAGGAACGAAGAATCAAATCGTTCTTTACATATGAACAAATTCGTTAATAGCTTTTGTGAACTGATTGAATGCCAATTTTTATCACTGATTATTTCGTTAGGTTTTTTTTCAGATGAATTATTATTTCTTTTATCGTCTTTTTTTCGCACTTGCCACGGCCTTTTGGAAATTTATGACTATAGAGATAACACAGACAGAAATCAGTGAAAGTGATGCTGTAACTGTCCATGAGCAATCATGTTATCTAATCAACTAACGCTTCTATCTGTTCAACATTGGAGCTTGTAAAGAAAATGTAAGGAAACACGAAAACTTTTTCTAGTCTACATACCGCGTGGTCCCGAGTTATTTGGTCTTATGTTCATTCTTGGGTGGTCCTGTAAATAAGATGTCGCTTGAACTGAGTCACAAAATAAATAGAATACGAATTTAATGAAAACATTGGCAAAATATACGTATTGTATTAATTTAGCGTCGATTTTAAAGTAATTATTGTATCAGTTTATTGCATTTATAGACGGCAACTCTCACAGCATATCGTTTCTTAACGTTTGTCTACTCGTGACCTCTAATCGCGTCCGATACTAATGATGCTTCAATTTTAGTGAGGTAAAAGTATACTATAGTAGAGAAATATTAAGGTGGAGGTATATTGAAGTGAAGTATGAGATCGCTGTTAATGTTTATAAATGTTATTCATAACAATAGTTAACATTTTCGAAAAACAGAAGCGGCTTTCGAATCTTTCATATAACACTAATACTCCAAACGATTTCACACACTTTCTTGCGTAAGTCCTAACCAACATAACAATTAAATGGAAGCCTTAAGAAGCTGGATGTAATAAAGTTGCAATAAACTGATAATTACATTATAAATTGCGTAAAGTGTCATAAAGTCATAAGTCCGCTTTTGTACTACACGTTTCTTCTACATAAATAGATTAAAAAAGACTAGAATGAAAGAACGAAAGACTGACAGGCCGAGTGAATGAATGACATCAGTGAAATAAGGAATGGATGAATAACATTAAAATAATACATACATAATTGTCCATTTACACATTCAGTTTATTACCTACATACAAATGATTGTTTCTGAGTCTTCAATTATTATCAATAGATTATTCAACCACAAATTATCACAAAAACGAATCCATTCAGTGTATAAACAAAGAGGAAAACTATTAACTATTAACCTCGATGCATTCTGCATGTACATCGGTACATCATACATATGTACGTACACACTATTGTTCCTACTTATTTTATATACGGACCGATGCGTGCGTTCGTAGGCAACAATACGTATGACATCAGCGTAGCGGTGTTAATCGTGATTTGAATCTATGTATGTACAGACGGACACAGTTCTTTGTATGTGTGTACATGATTAAGGATAATCTGACTGCAATTTTAATTTGTGTGCCACTAGCCTAACGGATGTGGAAGGAACGGAACGAATGAATGGAAAATTACGAGTTTAGTTCAATCTTTTTCTTTGCGTCATTCCTTGTCATTCTGAGAAGAGATACTTGTCCAATAGTGGGAAGTTAATGGGTTTTATGTTGATGATGAATGAGAATGAACGACATAAAGAATGAATTATTAATAATAATGAATTATAGAAAAGTAATGAATATTGCCAACGCAAAGGTGATTTGTTTGAAGTCGATTTGCTTTACAAATATGTTGGAAGTATACGATATAACTTGTTTGTAAATGCTAGTTACTCTCATGTTTGTTCATTCTCATGCCAAAATAACATTTTCAAGGAAATTGTACATTCTAGAAAAAAAAAAAATTGTGAATGAAGCACGTAAGGTCTGTAAAGATAGGCCTTTTTCCAGCAATCTAATCCTAAAACAGGTTCCTAATTTGACAAATAATGTTTATCACTTGGTATTCTCTCCGCACACTATATAATAATAATAAAAGAAACTAGCAGAATGAATAGATAGCTAACATAAACTTGAAATAAACAAACATTTATCAAAGAAAAAACTATAATTGCTCATGCCAGCGGATGTGCTAATGAGTTTACCGGAAATTGCATATATATGCACAATGTCTGTAATTGTTATCTGAGGTGACGGTATAGCAAGAAAACCTCGGCGGCAACAATGCGACATCTTGCATTATCTATCTTCGTTCAAAAACTACAGACTTGTTGCAATGTTTATTGAATGTAATATAATTTAAAATTACTTTGACATAATTAATATTAACAAAATGACATTTAAGTTTTTTTAATTGCACGCCGACAAGCCAAATGCGATGGAGCCATTTAAATTGTATACCCATTTTATGTTGCAGTAAATGGTTTGTATTTGTTTATGAAATAAATATCAAATCTCTTTCAAGACATTTGTGAAGAGAGATGTCAAGGAGACTAAAAATCAGGAAAAATCCTGCGTTACAATTTATGTTGGATTATTTTGATTTATGATACGTTGTTATCCGGGACTTCCTTCCGGTGAAACCTTTAATAATACCCGTGCAATCTCTTATCCATTATTCCTTTGTTTAGGGGTTGAATTCATGTAAAAGTATATACTATATATACATACAAAATATTAAAATTAGCTTTTCTTACTATAGTGTTTATTTATATAATTTATATGACTAATAGTTTTTTTATTTTTTTGATATAGAATAGAACCAAATATATATTCTGTCTATCTTGGGCAAACCTAAAACTGTGACCTTAGGCAAACTTATAAATTTATATTTTGATTCCGTAGAAAAACAGTATTAAAGATATGACCAATTCAACCGATTACCTAATGTTCTAAAATAGACAGTAAAAGTTATTTTAATTTTAATAGAAGTTACAAAAAAAATAAAGACCGTTTTCTGTATTTCGGCACGTCTACGTGAAAAAACACGAATTAAGTCGGAAAAAATACATATCTAAGATTTTTTCTTGCCTTGCTCTGTTCGTGCACCTTTGAATTAAAAAAATTGAATTTTAAATGAATGAAAGTCTCAGGCAATAGAAATGTATGCTAACTCTATGGTTACTGGGTTTTCTTCTCAGGCATATAATAGGCCTACCCGCGCGAAGCCCGGTCAGGTCCCTAGTAGGTCATAAAGTATTCAAACGCAATATTTTTATGTATTAGGCACGTAATTTTTAGGAACAACCTCGGTATTTCACTACGTATTAAGAAGAAATGTTTTGTTATATGTACATACATATAAATCATATATTTATGGGTATGATTTAAAATTCAAAGTGAAAAATATTATAAGTCCGTGTTACTTTTACGCGCGGCTGAAGGGAAACTTTTTTGACATTTTTAACGTATGTCATTACGGAGGTTGCATTGAAAAGTAATGTTGCGTTACAATTTAGTCGTATTTTTGGATAATATAATTTAGGATAAATAATATAGTCGCATAATATATACATCGTACAGTAAATATCCATGTTTACTTGCCACCACAATATACATCTAAAATTAGAAGTTTATACTTATACATTACGCACTTTTGTCTTTACAAAAGTGCGTTTTAGGTGCGCGCCATAGATTTGAACCCAGCAACTTCGGAGTGAGAGGCTGAATTCTTAACCACTAGGCTATCACTGCTTTTTTTTCACATCACGTTAATTACTTGGAATTAATAGAAAAAATTCACAATTAAACGGAACAAATCGACCTCTCGCTCCGGGAGACCGGGTTCAAATCCTAGCGCGCACCTCTTAAAAATGTGCGTTTTAAGTTTAATATCACTTGCTATTGTATTTGTGCCCCGTGCATGGCAATAGGCTCACCGCCTATTCCATAGTGGGACGTAAACGTAACTTGTGAAACGTGGGAGTGTTCTACACTCCTCTGCCTACCTCTTCGGGTAAACAGGCGTGATGTTACGTTTGATATAAACGGGAAATAATTAATATGAGAGCTTAAGAAAACTCAATTACATGAAACAATATTGATAATTACTTTACATTATTCTAGTACATTACACATATTATTACATCAAAATTTATTAAGACGTCGATTACACTTACCATCAAGATGGTCAAGCCGATTCTCAAAGAGGGCACTAATTACTATTGATAGAAATACGAAAATATGTAACGAAATGAATAGTACGCATAGAGTACTGGAGCTGTCGTTTAGAACCAAAATAATGTACAAAAAATTATCTGCTGGAAACTGACTTCGCAGATATTATCAGGTTTGAAAGAGAGCTCATTTTGCGCCTTATATGGATCCCATAATCTTTAATACATGCCGTAGATAGCATTTTGTTCGCTCGCCTACAAGTCTGAAGCTCTGTTTTTACATCATTTTGATCAATTTAAAGGATGTCAAGAAACGACGAGCACGCGGCGAACAATATCATAATGATAAGTACATTAACTGACGAATTTTGTAATAATGAATAATTTACTAACATTAGTAGGTAATAACAATATATAATCGAATCTTAAGTACTTTTGTATACATATAGGTAAAAATCTACTTAGACCAATGTTACCATCGATAAACCTAAACTGGCCTAGATTATATAATTATACATTCAATAAATTTCGTTTCATTATCAGAATGATTTATACATCAAGAAAAATTTGTATGGTAACTTATAACAAATTTATTCCTAAGAAAATATAGGAATATTTTTGCCCTTCAAATTTTATTTTTAGCGATCGTAGCACCCATAATGCCTCACGATGCCTCACGTAAAAACAAGATGACTTCTCATAAAAACATTCCATATATAAATATATTTAACCGGATTAGGATAGTCAGATAAACATATTACTATGTCCGCACCTCCGCACCCCCGCACTACACTCCTACAATCATTTCTCTAAACTTAATCGAGTAATATAACTATATCACTAGACTTGAACCGTATTATAATTATATTCCTAGGGATATAACTATATTATAGCTTTATCTATCATACTGCGACATATACATGATGGCGCGGCCATCTATATAGAACACGTGTGACACGCTGACTGGATTGACAATTTAAAATAGTTAATTATCGAAATGCAAATTAAGTAACCTTTGGAATATTACGAATAAACGAAGTGGTCGTGGAGTGTGGTATGTTTTTATAAAGAAGATGTCAGCCCCTCTGCTTTCATACATATGTATTTATCACAACGGTACCACCATCGGGAGCCATGTTTTGACATAAATTTTTGTAGTTCATGTGTAAGTAACCGCGTATCGGGGTTCTCGGGCCATTGGACATTTACAAGTTATTGCTTCATAGGTGAAAAGACGCCCCATCACATGTGTATTATGCGCTCTTGGTACACGCGGCTCGTTCCATTTATATTTATGCAGTCTCTTGCGAAACTTATACAATGATCTTTTTAAAGAGGGATGCAGGTGCCGCCTTCGGCACCTCGGAAGTCTCCCTAGACTAAAATCATGCATCTTGACCAAATAAGTCACACTTGCTATACGAAAATTATGATATGTTAGCTAGTTTCGGCTACGGCGATCGAACTTCATATGTATTAGCTACGGTGTCGAGCTTTTATATGACATATGTACCCTATTTGATGTGTAAACATACGTCCACATAGAGCACACGTGAGAATATCATACACAAAATGGTAGATAACGGTGGAAGGTGGATTGGATTCAGCTGATTCCACTTAAGATCAAGTACGCACCTTCTTTCAATTTCAAAATCACTATATATGAACCATCGATATACGAAGAGAGTTATGAATATAGAAGAAGCAAATCAGCTCTGTAAAAATATGGATAAGGGTACTCGGTGCTCTCCACCTATCTATTTTAATTTATTAAATTTCAAGGTTAAGGTTTCTAACATCGGTGCTACTCGTACTTTGTACTATGGCACCGCTATAAGATTAAAGACAACTGATATTTTTATTAGAATGAAATAGTATCCAAAATTGTTTGTGCCTCTTAAAACAGATAATGTTTGTTTTACTTCTAGTCTTTAATTAGAGGTTCCGTTTTATTTAGTCATGGTATTTTTTTTATCGTCATTTTGCTATGGATTTGTAATATTTTATACTGTATATAAGTTTTTTTGTTCAGTTAATGGCTTAATTTTATTATATTCACACAAGGCTACAATCATCATTTCAACTTTCCCTATCGTCGGCAACAGTTCTGTCGGGCGGGACATTTATCAGGACGAAACCTTTTCAGGGTTATTTCGTTAGTTCCGATTCGATTTTCATTTTATGCAAAAGACGATCCAATTTGGGGCGACGGGCGGCGGGCTGCGGGCGCGGGCACGGGCGCGGGCGCGGGGCAGCCAGTCCCTCAATCGGGATAATGCCATAGAAGAATGATCCAAATTGAATTCGTTTCACGACGAACATCGCTCCGCTGCTAAGCTCCGATCCGGCGAATACCTCGCTGACGTCTTAGGGTTTGTACTCATTCGAACATGAAGGAACCCGTAACGTCGGAAAGATTTATCAGAAGTGATCAATAACGAAACACTTTTCGGTGTTCTGGCAGCAATTTTTTTTTAAAGTGTTTATCAAAAAATTCAAATTGAACGTAGATTTGGGTCAATTCGTTTGATTTTGTAAAATCGTTTCCAAGTAATTGAAGTAAATAAAGACATTTCGATGAGAACTAATTTCTCACATGAATATTTTTACGAATGAAACTAGTATTACAAATAAAGTAGATGGATCTAGAATTTTTACTATAATGTTTATCAAGGAAGTCGTATACAAACGTATCGTTTTGGTTAAATAGTATAAGCCCCTCAAAGGGCTGCGCGTCAGCGAAAATTTTGTACTTGACTGCGTCCCTAGGATTTTTATTAAATTTTCGCGATATCAAGCCGGTCTCGATAGGGACAGTTGACGCTTTCACCTCTGATCCCTCGTTGAAGATATTGGAATATTTTCGCTCCTCAAATCCGGTTTTAAGAAACAAGAATCTATTAACCTTATAGCGTCCTAAAGATATATTATTACAAAATGAGAATTGATGGAAAACATGCGATTACACGTAATATTAAACTATTATAATTCTTTCAAAACAAATGGTCTCTTTAATATTTTACGAATCACTGAGTAACTATAGCCATGCGATTTACAAAATTCTCCACTCGTGATAACCAGATCTACTGAAGACAATGCGATCAATATGTCTGTACAACCGCCAAGCTACATCAGCGATCTTGTGAATAGAATTTCAAAGACAGAATATACGATGTTCGATAAACGAGCGGTGTTCTGTGAAGGTTATTTTTTAGGGGCATTCGATACCCTTGAGTGACAAAAGTAATGAGCTGTGAGCGAGATACAGGCGTGACGTGAGGTTAACGAAAGGTCGCTTTCGAAAATGCCAGGACGCAGCGCTATACAAACATTTGAATTGGACTCGGTTAATCTTTCTGTATGGATGACTTGGGATTAGGATTAAACGACAAGGGATGGGTTACATTGTTCGTGAATATTTTTTTTACATTTTTTTTATTGCCCTCGAGGCCAAATCTATTAAATTAATAATAAATAACTTTTAACACTTAATTCCATTAACATTTCCATATATTTTCTATACGGTTTATCTCTTTCCGTTCAAAGTCAGAATTACTGCTAAGTTTGAACGGAATCAGAGTTACTGCTAAGCACCAACATTTGCATTGCTGTATTTGGCTGTGATTGGTCCACAGACACACTGAGACATGAACACCTAGGAGTTCTACTTTAGTACTCAGGAAATAATAAAATAATAATAATCGATCCATTTATCATTCCACTGTTGGAGTATGGGTCTCCTCTTATATTGCGAAAACTAAGGCCATAGTTTCTTTTTATAAATTTTAAAGTGTGCAGGTTTCCTCACAATGTTTTCCTTCGCCGTTAGCAAGTGATATTTAAATTTAAAATGCACTTTTGTAAAGAGGTGCGCGCCATTGGTTTGAACCCAGCACCCCCGGAGTGAGAGGCTAAATTCTTAACCACTACTCCATCATTGCTCACTCAGGTAATAATAAAGGGTATTTTGCAGCGCTTAGTTAACTTCAAGTGATCTGTGTGTGGGATCATTCTGTAGGGTGAAATGACTGTTAAAGTTTTTATTTTCTGATTTTTATATGGTCAAAATTCAGAGCACTGGCCTTTTTTCTCTAAAAAATTTTCCTTAACAAATCGGCGAACCGATCTGGTCTCAGTAATTAGCGTGTAACACAGCTAGCTGACAAATATAGCTATATAAGGAGACTGGAATCATGGAAAATTACAAGCCATAAACTGTTCCTATCAGAGACTGCAAGTGCGCACAATGTACAACAATTAGAGGGGAGCGCACACCGCCGCCATATCGTGGAAATAACCTGTCACAGCCTGAGCACATAGCAGCAGCGCCGGCTGCCTAACCGTTTATCGACCATGCAATAAATAGTTCGGTTTCAGCTGCTGATCCACAATAGGGAAATCCGAAAAGATTGTATCATCATAAACAGAAACTTCATTATTGAACAGCTCATTAAATCCTCGTTGTGTTTTTAAATTAATAATTGAGAAAAGATAATATCAAAATACTATATTAGAGGAAAAAAGCGAAGGTTAGACATATTTATTACAATAAAATTATTCGAAAATTTGATTCGTATTTCACAATTACTTGGAATCATTTCAAAATATGTTCATATTTTAAATGTTTTTTTCCGCTCAAAGAAGCCCGCTTTATTATTCAACATAGTATTTTACTGGTTAAAGCATAACAAGGCGAAGAAAAGACGACATCAGGCATGTATGTATGTACATATGTCCTTAAAGGGTATGTAATACTTCCACGTTTTACTATCTATTGTTATACACTGGTAAAGACTCCGTGCTATGATTGAGAATTTGAAACTAAAAAAACGCCATAATAATTTTCCCGACTCGGGGATCAAACCCAAGACCTCTTGACCAGCAGTCGCGCTTTGAACCACTAGACCAACGAGGTAGTCAACATAGCATGAAGTATGTATGTATATATTGGAGAAAGCCTGTTCCCAATTATGAATAACCGTACAGCTAATGAACGTTCAAAAGCTGATGCGAATCGGCCACAAGCGAGCGCCGTAAAGGTCAGATAGCAATCTCTGTAACACTTGGTATCTGAGTACCGGGGTGTTGGCACTTGCAGAGAGGTCTTGTTCGATGACCTTGTAGGAATAGGCTAATGACCATTTATACACTACAGGAGATTTCATCTGACAATTATGAAATTGGGAGGTTCACTTGGGTATAATATCTGTACCAAGGTGGAAATGGTGGTCCAGCAATGTGGTGAAATATAAATTCATAGTTACTACGAAATGTAAGGAGTTCTAAACTCCGCTATATTAGACCAAGCTGACCTCACCTGGTCATAGTGCACAGTCCACTTCAATAGACCAGACTCAGGCGATCGGCTGATCTTGGTATAGCACAGTCTACCTAGACACAGCTAAACACCCTGACCGTCGATGGGAAACAGCCTACGCGGTACAAGAAGTTTGCTCTGCTATCCCCAATCCGCATGTTCAGCATTTGGATTATGGGTAAAACCCATCAGTAGATTGAGACAGGTCGATGATGTGAAATATCGCAAGCAGTAATAAGCTTTACTGCTGTTTCCTCAATATACATATTTTTACATATAGATTTTAATTTACTGTTGAACCAATTGAATCCTTTGTTATAAATATCACAGCAAGAAATATATTTATAGTTATCTATAAGACATAAGACAGAAGAAGAAGTGATAGCCTAGTGGTTCGAAATTCGACCTCTCACTCCGGGAGACCGGGTTCAAATCCTAGCGCGCACCTCTTAAA
>DWJK01006326.1:0-10564 GCA_018248815.1 Croniades pieria auraria | reverse complement strand
CGCGGAGAACTTAGCGGCTGTCTGGGCGCCCACTATCATGCCCGCTGCCTTAGTAAGTACCATACTTTCGTGTAAATTACCTGTTGTAATATTTTTTTTAGTAGTTTTAACAACGTTAGTAAATAGGTGCTGGTATTAAGGCATTTAAGAGATTTTGAAAAGGTTTGTCTGTTATGAATTAATTAAAATGTTGCATATAAAATATTATTTTCCATTCAATGATGCGATGCCTTACGATCGGTATCGACTCTTATTCATTGTATCTGATCGTAAAATACTATTGTAGACGAGTAACACGTTGCAAACGGCGTGGTCGTCGAAGGAGGTGTACGTGGTTCGAGACTTGATAGCCAATTTCGAGATGGTGTGGGAGCCGACGGAGGGCGAGAGGCGGCGCGAGGCGGCGGTGCGGCGCGTGCTGATGCGCGTGCTCAGCAACTCCGTGCCCGCGCCGCGCCGCGCGGCCGGCGACCTGCGCGCCTGGGTCTACATTCACGACAGGTCCACCTGCTACCAAGTCGCTGTTAGTATCCTTCTCATTGTGCTAATGCTTGATTCGCTTCATTCCTGAAGCCGTCGATTCGAATTGGATTTGTCTCGTTGAAGTGTTTTATCACTGCTGCTAGTCTTGACCTGGCGTTTTTATTATATAGTTTGTACAATTTCTTACAAAATATCTGTTGAATATTTGATATAAGATAGTGTATTATAAATTATAAACAAAATTACAAATTGTGAACAATAGAAGAAAATGTTCGTTTCCGAAATTTAGCCCCAGAAGTATCAGGAGCCTTTGCGTAAAATTTTTTGTAAGTTTCACGTTCTCATTACTAATTAATAGTTATTTTTAGCTCACACCAAATAAAACTAGCGGCGACATATGCATAGAACTCTGCGAGAAGGCGAAACGGGAGTCTCACCTGCTGATGCTGGAGGAAGTGATATGCAATGAATCGATGCGTCGCATAGTGCACGTGAACGATGTGGTCCTGGACGTGGTACTCCGCTGGGGCTACTGGGACGAGGAGGACAGGAAGGACAACTACATATTAGTGAGAGAGAACAAAGTATTGCACGACATGGAATCGCTGAGGCAGTCCACGTCCCTGGTGTGCGGCGAACTGAGGCTCGCCAACGAGACCACGAAGACCTTCAAGCTGCACATGTTCGAGTTGAACAGCGCCAAGTTGTGCTATTTCAAAGACAAACAGGTTAATATTCCATTTTCTTAATTCGTAAATCCATATGAAAAATCATCATTATCATCAGGACGTAGGTCGCTCTCTAGCTAGGTAGAGTGACATTATACGCAAAGTAGCTGGCAGGGGTTGGATGCGATGAGCTGAAGATCGGGCTTAGTGACGTGCTGTTAGAGAGGCCTATGTTCAGCAATGGACGATGACTGACTAATGATGATGATGAAAAATAATGGAACCTTATTGTATTTGAATTTTGGCAGTCCATATTCAATCAGTCCAATATTTTGTAGGGTTCGCATAAGATCGAAGAGTGGAACATCAGAGACTACCTGTGGTACTCCGGGCACGAGCCCAAGCGGAACCCGCAGTCGCGTTGGTCGATCACCTTCATACCTAAAAACAATAAACAGAAAAGGTTGGTAATCATTTATACTCTTCTAGTACCATTAAATAAATTTTTTTTTGAAGTTTCCATTTAATATGATTTTAGTATTTCAAAGTTGTAAATTTGTGACATGTGATTTTATTATAATTTGGGAAGTGCTTAATAAATTTAATGATGTAATAAAAATTTACACCGCAGTCTATATGTTGTATGTCCCTATGACATAAAAAACCACTACTACATCACTAATCGTATCTGCCAGGAGCAAGGAGCGCCCCTGGTTCGGGTGTACGGTAGCGGGCGCGGTGACGGAAGACCAGCTCAAATGGAGCAGCGCCATAATGTTCTCGGAGCACGCGAGCGTGCTGCCCGTACCGCGCCTCGTCATCACCTGAACCCTCGCTCGATCACATCAGCTCCATTACTGGCAATACAAAAATTAAATATTCACAGTTATCCCATATTGTTGGCTACCGGTCTGGTGTACAGAAGTATCAAAAAGCGATATTTAGGCACTAATATAATAACATTTTAATATCGTCTTCATTACATTACATTAGTAATACGTTTCACCACGAAAACTAATACAGTACAGACCTTACGGTTAAAGTCATCTAAAGTTTTTGGGCCAACAATTGACATACACTTTCGAATTCTAAACACACCCACACTGCGACACTTGCCGTTGATAATTTGCAATGATAATACTGTATCGATATATTTAATTTAAAATAATATGGCAACATTTTCAAACGCGATTGTTTCTAGAAGAGTCCGACACTTGCCGCAACCTGTCTCAGTTCGTCCAGCACAGGTGAGACGGGCGCCACTTGCCCTAACATTTTATTTCCTTCATTTCAATGTACTATACAATTGTATAATTCTAGACGTAATCATCTTGAGCTATTTAGTACGTAAGGCCTCCGTGAATTCCTATTCGAGTTATTATCGCATACGTTAAAATTAGCTTTTGTTACGGATTGTTTAATTAGCTATTATCGTATTACTTAAAACTTATTGTATATATTTTTTCTTTTATATAAATTATTTTAAAGGTTTTTGGGGCTTACCGTTGAGATATGCGAAAACGTCGACGGTTAATCGTTGTGGGGCGCAATGTTCTTTCATATCACAAAATTTTAAATATACACCAGTATATTGAGGCTAACGATATAAAAGTGACTTTTTTTAATTCTCCTATAACATAGATGACCTGTTTAAACAAAAATGTTGTAACCGTTAATGATTATGAGTTCAATTCGTGCGTATATCTGTTACATACGACAATAAGATGTACATACTTAGCCGGCTTAGGTAGATATAAGACGAATTGATCTGTTGCACCGGTCCGGACAATTCTGTAAATATTGACATCATAGATCGCGTGGAAATTTAACTTAAGATGGTGACTGTTGTATATATTAATTTACGGTATATGTTTAATTTAAAACGTAGCGCAGTAGTATAACTACTTAGTGTTAATATTGTAGACGCTTACGCTGTATCCATTCGCTCGCTTAAGCCACTCTTTTACTTCACTACGTCTATCGAATGGGCGATGCAGAAACGTGAAAATGAAAATCAACTCCGCAATATATAAATTTTTGGCTAATACCAATGGTTGTACATCGTTTCGTTTTATGCTGTGTTTCATATATTTTACCTGTCAACGATTTTGCGAATTTTTACGTCTCAAGTCTGATTCGGTGCTAAAGATAAATTTCTAATGACTCTCTTTCGGCTCAGCAAAAAAAAAATCGTTCCTGTAAATCAGTTAAGCCCTATTGTATTTCCGCTCATATATATATATTTTCTGATGTGATTTTACTGAATTTTTTATACATTCGGGCTTCCGGGGTAATGGAAATTGATACAAATAGTTGTGACTGAATTATAAATTCCCCTTCGTAGGTTTATCTTTTGTAAATATACTTCTAAGCATTATCGTAATCAACCATTTTTTAATATTTACAAAAATCTACTGAGATCAGTCGTAATCTGTCTATTTATTAATTTGGTGATATCAAGAATATATTTTTTTCTAAAAAATATTAAGTCATCATTGGTAACAAATCTATATTATAATATAAAATCTTTATTTCGAAAATGAAGGTAATTCTAAAACAACCCTTATTTTTAATATTTGTTTATTTACATATACTATTATCATAGATTTTAAATTTGTTTATTTGCATTTACTGGTCACGGTATTTTACATTTATATTTGTTACATATACCGTTCGCAGTATTTTACATTTATGTTTATTTGGATGTATTTTTTGCAGTATTTTATATATATCTACTGTTTGCAGTACTTTATATTTATTTTTATTTATATGTACTGGTTGCACTATTTTTAATTTGTTTATTTGCATTTACTGTTCACAGTATTTTATATTTATGTCTATTTACGCGTACTATTACTTTTGCAGTGTGACATTTTCGATTACGATAGTGTTGTAGTTCATATATTAATTTCGTCTTAGTAGCGTAAGGAGGTGCTCGGTGCCGGTATATACTGTTTTTGTAAGGGACAAAAACTAGATCAATTAAAATGAACAATAACCGCGGTCGTAAACAAACTCGTCTACATCTTGCAGGTATCGCAATATTTGTTTATAACCCTTTTCCAGTAATAGCGTGACGTGTTCAATTTTGTCCTTATTAACATATCGTCGCGACGGGTCCTTTAAGAGATACAGATAGCACCGTTCGCCTAACATCTGAATTCCTACAGACCGGACATGGTTATTCTACACAACTTCGAATTAATACAAAAATACCGTATATTGGCACCACATAGGAGTTTTACATTTTCAACTACTTGTATTTATGTGACTGAAAGACACAAGTTACACTTAATCGGGCACAATTCAAGCAAATCTAGTTCGGTTACCAGTACCAATAGCCTACGATAGTTTACACTAAATAAATTATTGAATTCTACATTAAACAAGCATTGCATGAACATCTATTTGCAAGTACTTGTGAAATGTGAATCTCCGTCTATGTATGGCCTCACCTAATACATATTCACTGTGAGCACAATTAAATACATCTCAATCGACATAGTATTGTTGTGGTGTAATTTAAAATTCTTATGTTTAATTAGAAATAAGTGTCGTGTATATTTATTCACCGCCGTGCCTTAAATGATAAGTCACCAATTTATTGAGTGTTAATTAGATAGATAGTCTTGTTACGTGCATGATGTATAGTATGGATGTTTAACTTACCGTTTTACGCAACATTGGTCGAACGGTCGCCCACGGACGCATTTGTACATGAATGTGGAAAGGGAGGTAGTTGTACAATTGTCACAAGACGCAACCGAATAGTTTGTCTGTTTGTTCGTTCAACGGGAATAGCAAGTGATGTGGTGTGTTTAACAGTATGAACATATACTGTTGAACGCAGTATGAACATATACTGTTCGGTATACCGCGGAAGTATTGTGAGTATTTATTTGTTACAACTAGTACCCAATTTATTTATCGATCGATTACGGCTGTATATTAAATTTTTATTACACATTCGCAATTTTCGTGAGATTTGACCGAGTTATTATTGATTTTTTTAAATTCAAAATTCTTTATTAGCAACTGCAACTGCCGCAAATTGTTCTTTCGTTTTAACTGGTAACGAAATCTATAAATGGAAAGGTATACCGATATTTTATTAATACATTCACAGAATGTAAGAAATTTGCGTGCAATCATTTGATTGATGGGAAAGCGGGGCCAAAGTGGGAGCTGAATAAAGGTGGTAGTAAAAATAGTGTTCGATATACGTTAGTTCGTAGATGCAAACATGAACCATTGTCTGCGCAGTGTTGGCTATGATTTTTGTAAATAGATTATGAGGCGTGAGGACGCAACATGTGCATATTCTTTACGATTCTTTACATTATTTAGTGCGGTTCTTTTTTCTATACACATATCATTTTTTGAAACGAAGAGCACTTGTAAATATCGTTACATGGTAAAGACGATGGTTTATGCGAGATACCCTCGGCCAATGTTTCTACTCCCTGTACGATGAAGTCAATTATTTGACTAATATCTAAGGGATAAAGTTGTTGTGTAGATTTAGAGTATGTAGACAATGTAGGATCGGTTCGTTTATAATTAATGTAAAATGTCAAAATATTCAAC
Source organism: Croniades pieria auraria (assembly GCA_018248815.1). Lineage (NCBI taxonomy): Eukaryota > Metazoa > Arthropoda > Insecta > Lepidoptera > Hesperiidae > Croniades > Croniades pieria. The sequence goes on along the minus strand of DWJK01006326.1, from coordinate 4,826 downwards.
TATATACCTATTTTTAATTCGATGAATTATTGTTAGAATCTCCTCGTGTACTCCCCTGTAGCCATATTTAGTACTACTCATCACGCAAAACTTAAACGATTCGAACAGTTGAAAACAGGTTGGAAAATAATCATATTATTGTTTTGTCGGGCTAATGTGGGTCGTAAAAAAGGCTACGTCATATTTTTTATATTCTGCTGAAACCATTATATTTGAGTGTCCACGGCTGGGAACGCGCTGCGCGCTTTAAGCATTTTCATATGTAAGCTAATTGCTATAATTTATTTTTCAATCTTCAACCGACACGTTAGAACAAAATGTCAATGGGTGACGTCATTATGATCCTTTCAAGAGAAGGCATCATGGCGTTTTATAAAACCGTCTTTATAATGAAAATATGTTTTTTTAACGAAAACATCTCTTCTGTTTCTATTTTTTTTTAAGTAGAATTTATAAGCGTTAATATGACGTTTGAATTATTAATTTTGATAAAGAATTCACAAAGATCTAACGTACCCACAAAAAATAAATAATTCTCGAAATAATATGTATTTGGTGTTAATGTTGACTAACTTCGATCCCGACTTAGTTCGTGTTAATGATTTTTTCAGTCCAATATTATTCTTTTAATATCGTATATTTTTATATCGTATCCGTAAATACGACTATTTAATGAAAGCTCTTCATTAAATATATTTAATTAGAGACATTTTGAATCGTTCACAAAGGTCACAAAGAATTGATTCAGTTCGTGGCTGGGACCAATTTAAGCCCTGGGCCACGTCACATACTCTACAATAATTTAACTTAAAATTGACATGTTCTCAAAATAATTATACAATATATTTAATTAAACTACTTAAGCATCATTTTTTTTCATTACGGAACGAAAATTGTCCTTAATTTAATTTGCATATTTAACTATTGGTAGGAGTGCAGTTGTAATGTATTTTACCAACACCTCAAACAACGTTTAGCTCTGAGGGATAGTCGGGTTAGGAGTTCGGAAAATCCAATCCTCATTTGTCTTTCTTATGGGAGTACATTGTTACAAACAACTTTGTTCATAAATCGTAGTTTCCATATTTTCTACAGCTTACTATATATTATACTTTGAATATTTAAATATATTAGAAAAATGAGGTTATATATGTAAGATACTGATAGATGTACGCACGAACTTGAATTTTTATAAATTAAACAATCATGGTAGCATTTTAATGGTAACGATCGCTTGAGTTTACGATTTATTCATTCTCCTGCAAGTATCCGATGTGATTCTCTCATGTCACGTCTTATTATTGTCTTATCTTAGGGCATTGTCACTTTAGCTAGCCGGGACATGCCATCTGAAGCCTGAGCTCGATGAGTTCTGGTGTAGAAATTATATAATTTGGTTCACAGCACTGTTTTTGAACGTCATTTTCAATACATGACGAGTAATAGATTCCGCTGTTATCTAAACGACCATCGAAAAACTAGTAGAAATAATTAATAGAATTTAATAGAAATAATTCACCTGTAAAACACGACATTCAGTTCCATTGGCAAAATCTAAAAAAAAAAGTTAAAATTTAACCGGATCCTCTTTTTACTTTCGACGCGTATCCGTAGCTGAATTTAAATAAAATATTAGTACTAAGAAGAGCTCTACGGTTTGTTGAATCCAAGTCAATTATGTTACACATCAAAAATCTCTTTAAAATTTTGCGATGTCTTATACTTTCAGATGTGACAAAAATTACATCTTTAAAAATTGTTACGTGGACACGTTAAAATTTGTGTTAGATGATAGTGTTCTTTTTTCAAAATTAGAAAATTGTTGTGTTAGATGATAATGTTCTTTTTTCAAAATTAGAAAATTGTTGTGTTAGATGATAATGTTCATTTTCAAAATTATTTCTAAAACACGAGTGTGTGTGAAAATATTCAAAATTTAAATTCGGATGTCGATATAACATTTCATACATGTCCTGAGTTATTCTTATGTCCAGAAGTGACATATAAATAAAATATAGATTTTTTTACTCAGAGCGTGACAAAATTTTTTGAATGAACTGTAACAACGATTTTAATGCGTTATATTTAAGGCCATCAACTAGTTTTATTGATTTTACCTAAAATTATTGACATCGGATATGCACCATGAAATTGTAATTAATTATTAAGTTAATCGTTTTTTATTTTGTATTAACTGGCATCTTTTAATTAATTTAGATTTGTGATTGATATATATGCGTATAAATATGTAACTAAATGTAAAAGGTAACATCACGCCTGTAATCTCCGAAGTGGTAAGCAGAAGAATGTGGTTATACTTCCACGTTTCAGTAACATGGAATAGTCTATGGAGCCGTATCCTCTTCGAAACCCATATTGCCATACACCGGGCACAGATCCATACTTCGAGTCACTACTAGAAATTCTAAAGTAGAAAAATCCAATGGTACCCGATCCGGGATTTGAAACCAGGCCTTCCCGATCGGCAGTCGCGCTTGCAACCGGTCGACTAACGAGGCAGTCACTATCTAGGCATATACATACATATTTACCCGGAGTTTGTTGTAGTTGTTTTCTTAATTTACAAGATGACCATAATCATTTTGTTTACAATTAAATATTTTAATGTGTTTTTTAAGAGATGACACTGAAAATATTATGTGATATGTATCTTTGAACCCAGGACTTTCCGAGCGGCAGTCGCGCTTACAACCACTCGACCAACGAGCCAGTCAAGTCATTACATTATGATTATAAATCAGTAGAAATACCAAACGCCACAAAAACCACTTATTTTTATTTGTTTATAATAATGTTTTATTAAAACTAAATTCTATAATTATTTATTGAAGAAAGCAAGAATCAATGATAGTCTCCTTGTTTACAGTTCACCTTCTCACTTCGATGGTCCTGGGATCAAATTCTAGCACGCATCTCTTTCTTAACAATATAACGTGCTTTTTAAGACGAAATATACCTTACTGTATCAGAGAAGGAAAACTTTGAGAGGTAAACCTACATATCTTATCGTTAACTGTAATATTCTTTAAGGCGTGTGAAGTCTGCCAACCCGCACTTGGCCACCTTGGCAGATCAAATCCTTCTCACGCAATAGTACTCTCAGAACTCAGAACTATTGAACAATCAGAATTTAAATAAACACGTTTGTATTTTCATTAGTCATGTCTCACATGAAACTGCACTGAGAACAGACTGTTATCGGAAGCAAATCTGATATAATCAGTTCCCCACGTATCGGGTGGCTGTGTGATGTTAACCAAATTAACAGATGGTTGCAAAGGCGATAACTGATTTATCATTATTCGAGATTTCAATTAAATTAATAATATACCAGCACTAAGAGAAACTGCTTCCAATCAGTGGTAAGCGACAAAACTACGTGATCCAGTTTGTATAAAAATATCATAGGCCCTCTAGTTTTAATTCTATCTTTTAACAGTTTTCAATATCTTGTTTTCGATCAATTATTATTACATTTCAATAGGTACTTGATACATACAGTCTTCGTGCTTTACTGATCTTTAAACATTATTAACAAGAAGAGATTTAGAGGAGAGCTGCAGTGCAATATTGTCATAAACAGTGTGCTCTATTTTATATATTAAATTTGTAATACATATTCTTTAACCGCACAACGATTTCGAAAAATACTCGTAGATAAATATATGCCTTAACTTTCTTTTGATACGTTGTAATTTGAAGTCCAAGATAAAAGTTAAGAATTTAAAGTAGCTTAACTTAAAGAAATAAGATCAAACTAAAGTGAATCATATAAAATATCGCACGCTATAGTTGCAGCATGTCACGACGTTCGCCGCTGAACGGTCTGGCTACCACTTGACACACAAATGGTGGTCGGAGAAAACGAGTTCTTGAAAAGAGGCCGCGGCCCACCCTCCAATGTGCTGAACAGTCGACATTAATACCGTTAAGTCATTATTTATGTCAGCGAGTCGCTTAAAAATCCTTACTAATATTATAAATGTGAAAGTAACTCTGTCTCTCTGTCAGTATGTTACGCTTGCACGACTAAATCACTAAACCGATTTTAATGAAATTCTGTATAGAGATAGACTTGACAAAGTTATAAAAATAACATGGGCTACCTGTTATCACGAAAAAAGAGACAGAAGGGGTTGTTGAAATAGGGAATGAAAGTTTGTTTGAACTTTGTATTTAGGCTCTTAATAGTACCTATTAGTTTAAGTAGAAGTAAATAAACATTTGTTCTAGTGGGACATAAACTGTATTGAACGTTTCAAAAACTTCGTATCTTACTGCATCTGCATAAAACTGGTGACGTGCGAGATTCATTCGTGAGTATATCTAAAGCTCGTTATAGACTTATTTCATTCACGACTCTGCTTATTTATACTAAAATATTTGTGGAACAAACTTTGTGTCTAATTAACGTGTCCGGAGCAGCGGCGAAACTCGGAACCCTAGTGCTAACAGATATTACGAAAACTCTTTTGTCCATCGACCCCTCTGCGCCCTTAGGGCGTGAGATAATAAACAAAGTTGGACTGATTGAATTAGAATTCATTATAGCTGATGTGTGGTCCTCGCGCTAATTAAATGTTCTCCAACACAGGTGGGGCGACCGACGACTCGTCCTTACTTATTACTGATGAAAAATAAAAAATTTATTTGTGAGAACGGGTATAATATATAAAACGTAACATCACGCCTGTTATCCCCGAAGAAATAGGCAGAGGAGTGTAGAATACTCCCACATTTCACCAGTTACGTTTACGTCCCACTATGGAATAGGTGGTGAGCCTATTGCCATGCACCGGGCACAA
>DWJK01006325.1:0-10564 GCA_018248815.1 Croniades pieria auraria | reverse complement strand
GGGCAAGCTCCACAAACATTCAGGTATTAAAAAGTACACAAGAGACTACTGAGAACCGAAAGTTATATGCTTTAGAATATAAGTTGTGTCTTACGGCTCTGGGATCTTGGACTAATAGAACATATTCCTCGCAATGTATTAATAATTCATATTTATGTAATTTTTCATAAAACCTAACATTGTGGATATTGCCGCCTTCGCTGTTAGATGACCCCATTAAAGAAAGATGACCTAATGATGCTGTGTATGGTTAAGCAGAGAGAACTGACCTTAACTTGCTCCGCATTGGAAGCCTTATAGTCGCAGTAGGAGCACTTATCTGTTTTCTCGTAACCATGCTTGGCTCTGCAGTGCATGAGTAGGAGACGTCTTGTGATGAACTTCTTGCCACAATGCTGAAACATACATAAAAGTAATGGGAATGTAGGAGGAAACACTTGCACAAGGGGACGGAGGTTTACTAAGCATGGGTGCTCAATCTTACAACACATCTGTGAGTACCATCAGGTGGGATCGTGGCTACAAGCTAGCCTATCATATGATTTTAAAAAAGTTGGAACTTTGTCCAAATAGGCCAGGTATATACTTTTGTTGAAGACTGAAATCCCTGAAACTGATGTGTGTTTAAAGAGAGCGATGAATCTATCATATTATCATCAGCCTGTCCCAGTCTATTGCTGGACATAGGCCTCTCCTAATAAATGCTATTACAGCTCTGTCAACAGCCTTTACCAGATCATCATTAGATTTTTCTAATGCATATATAATTTTTTTTTTATTTTTTTTTTTAGGATTTGAACCCGGTCTCCTATATAATATATATATAATATATAACATATTATATATAAGATGAAAAAATATGTGTCTCACCTCACAAACAACATCAAATCCAGTGTGAATCTTGTAATGGTTTCGTAAAGACAACTTTGAAGTCAAAACCTTATTACAGTATTCACATTGTATCTCCTCCTTTGTTCTCTCCACCTTCGCTTTCTTTTCCTCTTTCTCCTGTTTGGTCCTCAGTGTTTTTCTTCTGGCTGGACGCTTAAGGTTCTTCCTCTTGCCGTTAAAGACTACTTCTATAGATTTCTGATCGAGATCCAATTTAAACTCCTGTGTCTGTGATTCAGACATCTCTTTCTGTGATGGATGATACTCGTAGCTGTATTGGAGTGTATCCAAGGTGATGTTGTCATCGAAATCTTTAAAATCGTCTTCAGTTTGTAATTCTGAGATATCTATACATACATTATTGTGGTCATTCTCTACTTTAAAGCTTGGTTTCTCTAACTTAACATTACACTTATTGTCTAATAGCGCCTGTTGTGCCATCTCACATTTTCTCCTGAATTTAAACGATTCGTTAATGAAGGATATGCAGGAAGTGCACATTTCCTGTGGCAGGGTGTCATTTATATCAACCTGTGAACAGATAAATCTATTGTTTAACACCACGCCTGTATGTTCTCGAAGGGGTAGGTAGAGGAGTGTTGTTCTGCCAATATCGACATTTATGTTATAAGTCTGATAGAATATTGGGTGAGTCCAATAGATATAGATTAAGTATTTACTTGATTAAAAATGTACGGGCTTAACTCACGTACGTTTTTCGGGATGACCCGATTACTTTCGGACCTGTACAAGGTCCTTCCTCATGAGCTCCTGCCGCTTGCAGCGAGGTCGCGACGGAGACTGCAAGCGGCGGGAGCTCATGAGGAAGGTCCTAGTATACGACCGAAATTAGTCGGGCCATCCCTAAAAACGCACGTGAGTTAAGCCGGTACAATTTTAATTGTGTATTTAAATACTCACGAAACATTAAATAGGTATTTACTTGCTAGAAAAATAATATTATAGCAAGCTTATTAATATTTTAGCAAATTATTAATATTTTTATTTACGAAGATGATTCACCTTTCTCTATTTTGTGGAGACTGATAACGGTTAATTAGTGATAGTATCTAGTGATATATAAAGGCTTTATATTTCGTAATCTCTTTCTACTTAATATACTATTACGAAGCCTGTGTACTGTGATCTAGGATATGTAGTATGTAGTTTAAGTTGGTTCGTTATTAAACGTTAAGTAGGTCAGATACCATTCTCAGGAGATTCTACATATGATATTCACTGTATTCTACCTTTATCCCACTGGCGTTGAAAATTACATCTGCATATTTTGCACTGTATACGGGCAGCGGGAATATTGGATGCAGATTTTGGGAGGTCAAACACATTCTACAGCAGTTCCAAGGATGCATGGTGTGTGTCATGTGATATTAGTGCATTTAAGTCATCTTATTAAAATATTATAAAAAACAATTGTACACAATAATAGGACGCCAAAATTAGCAGTTGCTGTCAAGTCAAATAGACATTGAAATTTAAAATCTTAATAACATTCGGCCTCAGACAGCGGTCTTTTAGGCAATTAATTCTCTTTTAGCCAATAAATCTTATAGCATTGCAATAAATATTTTATGTTACACGTTTAGATAAACAAAATTTATTTTAAAACAAATATAAATTAAACTAAATATCTATTTTCGTAATCTAACATTTATCGCACAATGCATACCACAAGACTAATGTCAAAATTGTCAAAGCAAATCTAAATAATGCCTAACATATAAACAGTGCACGCGTTATGATTTTATTTCATCGACACTATATTATATTGTTCTGATCAAAGTTGACAATGTTTTGTATATTTTTCGTTAACAGTAGTAGTTTCATCCAATTTGATACGTTGTTTTAGTGATTTCTTATCAAAATGTTAGCTGTTGTGTTTATAAACAGAATGATAACTCGTCGTAGGAAACCTTGTAAAATGGTTAAAGAAGATAAGTCAGGAGTGAAAACACTGGAATTGGAACATTGTCGGACCTGTCTGAACACTGAGGACTTGCAGGCGTTGTTTGGTAATAAAGAATCGGAGAAAAAACGATCGAAAGATCTGTTGCTAATAACCGGCTTAGATGTGAGTTTTTTTTAAAAGTACACAAATATACAATATCTACTGTTAAATGAGTAAGAAAGCGTCCCCGTAAGATAATTAAGGGGGGAGGTTATTGTGAAAATTATTACATTTGACTTGTCCCTGTCCTTTTTACGTCCCACTATTGGACAAGAATTTCTCCCGTGACCGACCGCATCTTGATGCATCATAAACTAAGCTGATTGATTGTATATTACCCGAGATATTGGTTTGTGACGAATACATCTGTAAAATTGCTTTCTCCCTATCCTGTAAATGACTAGGTGTCATGTTATAGTAATAAAAACATGTATTAAAATTAAATCAAGTTAAAATATATATTTTTAAAATAGTTACTGGCAAGTACTTAAATATTTAATACTTGTCCTTTAATTTCAGATAAAATTTAATGATGGCCTATCTCAGAAAATTTGCATGAAATGCTTGAAATCTTTGGAAGTAGCTTTGAAGTTCAGACGTGTGAGCAGAAAAACTCATAAATCCTTGCTGACCATAGCGCCTGAAGTGCAAGTGAAATCAAATTATAATATACCACCTGCCACTACTCATGAAGATTCCAACACTATATCCGCGGCTCTACCAGCAGAAAATACTTCTGTTCCTAAAACAGAGGAGTTTGATGATGGTAATGATTTTACTGGTGATGTGTATGGAGATGACTTTCAAAATGATCAGGATACTAAACTGGAGAAGGATGTGAAGTCGAAGAAAGTAAAGCAGGTAGTAAGTACATTTTGCATGTACATTGCTCTGCCTATCCTGTAAGGAATCTGAACTGACAGAATATTTATAATAATGATTACCATATTTTATGCACATTCAATAAATGATATGAATTATATGATTCTATTTTTTCATGTTATTTGACTAAATATGTCATTGCTCAGCTATGGGCTCTGATAGTTGATAAACTGGTGAAGGAGTAATCCCCAAAAGGGTAAGCAGAAGAGTTTATTACACTCCAACATTGCACCAATTGTGTTTAGGTCTCACCATAGTATAGGTGGTGAAATTAAGTGGTGCTGAATAAGTATGTTCCCTCAATTTCATTAGATGTTAGTGTTTAACCATATTGGTTTGATGATATACTATTAATAATATTCAGGGTTCCTCTATGTCTAAAGCATACTAAAAGGCATACTCTTATCATTATTGCCAGTTCTTTCCAAGTTACACTTAATACATACATATCTTCACACCAAGTCCTTTACAGGGTAAGCAGAGAGCATGGAGTACAAATAATATTTATTTTTAATCTGGTCAAATTTTTAAATCAAATCATACACATCAATCAAATACTGATTTTCATTGCTCACAGCAACTTTGTATTAATTCTCTTTAGGTTCTGACACTTAAATCTATACAGGAAAACTGGTTTTATTATAAGAATATTATAATTTATACTTTTTCCACAGAAACTAACAACACCATCAACGAAAAAGAAGAAAGTGGATATACCGAATGCATCGTCATACAAATGCACCTGGTGCAGCAAGGAGTTCCGCATGAAGGCTACATTCAAAGCTCATATGCGATTTCACACCAACTATTGTGTTTGTGAGGTAATTGATGTGTTAATTTATTCATAAAATAGCACCTTCGGTAGAAAAAAGCTATGAATGTCACAAATTTGAGAAACAATATTTTAAATTAAACTCGTAAAGAAAATAAGAAAAATAATAATAATCAACTCACTTATCAATCATTATATTATCAATATTTTATCAATCTTATCAATTATCATCACTTATCAATTATTTTGTTATTTAAAAGAGTGCTGGGAGTTTTTTTTCTCAGGCTTTTTTCTCCCGGTCTACTATAGCCTGAGGGGTGCACAAAGCCAAAGTACAATGACTAAAACATGACCTTCATTGAGCTGTATATACCTTATAATGAATGAAACAATTTGAATTTGATCCCATGTTGGAATATGGGTCTCCTTTCATATTGAGAGGGTTAAGGACATAGTCTGACACGCTGGCCAAGTGCCGGTTGACAGACTTCACACACCTTAGAATTTTTTTTTATAAATTCCAAGATGTGCAGGTTTCCCCCGATGTTTTTATCACCGTTAGCAAATGATATTGAAATTTGAAAAGCAATTTTGTAAAGAGGTGTGCATCACAGATTTAAACCCAGCACCCCCAGAGTGAGAGGCTGAATTCTTAACCACTAGGCTATCACTGCTTTCAATTACACTTATAAACATAATAATAATGCAAACATACAGTACTGAGATCAGCAAAGTTTCCACTGAAAAGTAACACATACATAATTCAAAGCCTTATAGATTTAGCATTAATTAAATCATTAAGTACTTCAGTCAGATGTCGTCTATATTATAGCCATGATCATCTGTTCTTCCTGCAGGCGTGTGGCAAGAGATGCAGGAACAACAACCAGTTGCAGGAGCACAAGAGGGCTAGACATGGCCTGGGGAAGATCCACAAGTGTGCTTACTGTGAATACAGCTCAGCCACCAAGGAGGCACTCACTGTGAGTTGTATTTACAAAATGTCCCCCAATTCAATGAAAAGTGGGCGCCAGATGGTGGACCTGGCCATGACTATTTGAGAAACAAAATAGGAAAAACATATCTCAATTTTTATTAAGTTAAAAACATCCTTCGAAAATTATTCGACACACAGGCAACCGGGCCATCTGACGGATAGTCCAGCTCCAAGGACTATTATTACAGCATAACATCATGTTTTTATAAAAAAATCGTAACATCACGCCTGTAATCCCTGAACGGTTAAGCAGAGGAGTATTGTACATTCCCACATTTCACCAGTCATATTTAAGGCCCATGGAATAGGTGGAGAGCCTATTGATATACACTGGACACAAATTCAGACTCTGAGTCATTAGTAGAAATTTTAAATTAGAAAAATCCAAGAGTACCCGACCCGAAATTTGAACTTAGGAACTCCCTCTTGCAATCACTCGACCAACGAATCATACCTTTATTTCCCCCAAAAGGGCAGGTAGAGAAGTAAAGTACTCACATATTATTTGTACAGCTACTACCGGGAATTTCAGGTTAGAAAAACCCTATAGGGTTTTGTGCAACCTGTGGATCGAATTAAGGACTTCAGTAGTTGCACTTGCAATTACTGGACCACCAAGCCAGGGAAGAGAATGTTGTAATGTTGTATACAATATCACTGATTCCAGATACATGAAAGACGTCATACGGGTGAGAGGCCATACATATGTGACCACTGTGGAGCCACCTTCCACCGAAGGTCCAACCTGGTGCAGCACATTGCTATACACCTGCCTGAGAAGAATTTCCAGGTGAGAGAGTCCTCCTTCACATTGTTCTGGCGAGTTAGCTGAATGATGTAGATTTTTGGATGCTCTGGGGATTACGCTTTACTTGATTTTTGCGTGTTATTATTATATAATCACGCCAGGTCCTTTATGGGGTGGGTAGAGAACAGCGAGGGCCAGATATCTCTATACTAACAAAACTGCCAAGCCTCTTCTACATTTTGTTTTGATGATAAATGATCACTTTCGATCTACGACATGTGCAATACCACAGGAGTTGTAAATGCATTACCAGCATCAGAAGAGAGCCTTATTCACATCTTCAAAGAACTCTTTACTATGTCATAATCAAAACCAGGTATAATGAAGCCACGTAAGCCCTGTATAATGAAGCTATGTATAATGCCATGTGTTTTGAAGACCTCTATCCTCGTGCAGTGCGAGCTGTGCCCGAAGCGGCTGCAGTCGCGCAAGCTGCTGCAGATCCACAGACACAACGCGCACACGGGCCGGCGCTACGGCTACCTGTGCGCGGTGTGCGCGCACCGCTTCGAGAAGCCCAACAAGGTGCGCGCGCATACCCGCCGCGTGCATGGTGTGCCCGACCACCGCCAGCCGCCCGTCGTGCGCGTTCAGCTCTGAGCGCGTATCCCAGCCACGTGCCCGACCACCGCCCGCCGCCCGTCGTGCGCGTGCAGCTCTGTCTCTAACCCAAATATTTATTCTGGGTGGGAATCAAATCCCTGACGCGACAGTCAGGTTAACTGACCAGTGCACCAACGGCCTGTCCGAAATTATAAATAAAAACTGAAAAGGTAGACTGATAATGTAGTTAAGCGCGCTTCAGCTGTAGACCTCCAATATTTGTCAAGAGATGGCGCTGAACGCAGCCTGAATAACGCTATTGTTATTTTTCATATTACTATAACTAACGTGTAATAATAAGGAGGTGATAAGAGTGATAGATATTTTATAACCTGTATCATATAGATCTTATGTTATCTGTATTTATTAACATTTCATAATCGTATTTTTACGTAGTGTGTATACATATTGTGATAATAAATTAATACGTACCATATAATATGAATGAGTTTTATTAACAATTACGTGAATGGTATGATTCGCCTATTAGATGTGTTATATACGAGTATACCATAAATGAGGAAAGTAGAAATACTACACTTCTTTACTTACGCCTTTGAAGTAATGTTATGTTATGGTAAATGGTATGAAAGTAGGATACATTAGTGGTGGTAGTGGTCCACGGTCTGTGAGCAATTTTATGTAGTACATGTTGTTATTTCTTGCCAATTCCTACACCCTGGAAGTATTCAAGACAAGAGCGAATAGGCTATATCTAGACAAGCGTGTTACATCCTAGATTACGTGACGTAAAACGTAACATCACGCCTGTAATCCCCGAAGGGGTAGGCAGAAGAGTGTAGTTTACTCCTGCGTTTCACTAGTTATGTTTAAGTGTCATGGAATAGGTGGTGAGCCTATTGCTATACATCGGGCACAATATCAGACTACTCGAAATTACTACTACACACTACACTACTATAGATGCTAATTAGAAAAATCCAACAGTAACTGACCCGGGATTTGACTCCAGGACCTCTCGATCGGCAGTCGCGCTTGCTACGACCAACGAGGCAGTCGACAGTCCTAGGTGACATCTTGCTAAAAATAAAAGAGTTATGGGCAAACAAGCGAAAAGGCAGTCTAACATAATTAGAAGGCAGCTTGGATTTATCAGCATACTGAAGCGTTGTACCTGATGACTGAAAAGAAATTGAGACATACTACTGGACACATTCTTAAAAATTATCAAACACACAATTAGAACGTACCTAGTACAAACAATGCTTAAATATATATGTATTGTCAGCGCCATCTCTTAATAACTGTATGGTTCTATTGGTATATTGCAATTTAACGCCATCTGTTGTTGTTATTAAGAACTACTTGAGTAAAATGTAGGATGTTTCCTAATAATTTATTTGTTAATTCTAAAATTAGCACAAAATAATTATAACATTAATATAAAATTTAAAATGATAGATACTTTAGTTGCATGTTTTATTATTTAATTATTTGATTTAATATTTTTTCATCAACACTAAAACCGCCAGTTCACATTTATTCCTTATCGTTACCCTTTTACTAATTAATCTTGGTTCCACAATTGGCATATTAAAAACAAGGATTTTTTTTTCATTTGAGATTGTTTTTAAGAATATGCTGTATAAATGTTTGTTATAATTCTATTTAATAAAGACACATTAATGACATACAACAAAGAGCTTGTGTGTAACCATGGTAACGACCAATGTAAATGCTAACAAACGAGAATCGTAAACAAAAGTTTTACATGTCAAAAGTTGAGAGCCGAATGTATTACTTTCAACAAGTATATTGTAAAGATTAGTATTTGAATCCATGTCTTCTTTAAGCGGTTATGATAGTGAGGTCGTGGGATTTGACAGCGTGGTGCATGACAGGAGACCTGAAGCCTGTACTTCGACCCAAACAACTGAATTTGGAGAGCGCGGTGTCAGCAGTCAGACGAACGCATCCAAAGATATTGGTTGCTTGGTCAATCCAGAAGACATAAATGCTGAGGATGACGTTCTGAGAGAGTATCCTCCACTAGGACTTAATGAATTTCTAAGGAAGGTGGTTCCATCCATGCTGGATCAGTTAGCCCAGAATGACACGGAGTTGCTTTACAATTCGTCTGATTCCGATGAAGAGGAGATTATTTCAGCGAAAATGTTGCAAGAGATCCAGTTGAAAAGTGATGGGCTGGGCGCTGGGGACCATCACACCTCTGTCTTGGGTATAACATGGAGCAGCGCGGGAAACTCCTTCGCTGTGTCAATAGGACAGCCGCAACATGAGACATGGTGCGAAAACCCCGGTCTGATCCAAGTGTTCATCCTGAAGCGCAGCGAGGGTGACAAGTTTGTCCACGAAATGGATATATCCGAGAAAAACTGCGTCACAGTGCTAAAGTATCACCCGACTGTGGCTGCGTTGTTGGCGTACGGCACGACCTCTGGAGAAGTTGTTCTTTGTGACCTTCGCAACGGTAATTTGGAGGAAGGAACGCAACTGGCATCTCCATCAGGTTGCCATGGGTCTCGTCGTGTGTCGGCCCTCCAATGGGCTGATGCGCGGCTCGCCAACATATTCCTCTTAATCCAGATCAACAATAAAGGTAAAAGACGTGGTGCGTCCGATCAGGTACTCATCTCCGCTGGCAGCGATGGATCATTGAACGTATGGCAAGTGAACGCGAACTTGAAAGTCTTCGAGAATGTTCTTTCTTACAACATAAATGGATCCAAAAAGTTACCAGCTCCGGATTTGAGCTGCTTCGACTTTACGAAAACCTTTCCTTTGGGTGCCGTTGATGAGAAACTGTCAGATGACGAGATGTTTGTTGTTGGCACGAAGTGTGGGAAGTTATACTTATGTAGTATTAAGGATTATGATGCTGATATGGATCCTGTGTGCGAGGTGTTGGAAGGGCACTCCACCTGTGTTCTGGACGTGGTGTTCAGCTCCCAGAAGCCTGGCATCTTTGTTTCCGTGTCTATAGACGCTGAACTGCGTGTTTATGATGTGAAACAGAATGGGCCTTTGAAGGTATGATTAATATAGTTATCTGGTTTTTATTATGAGGTTCTAGTCTTAAAACATAAACTTGGATTCATTGACCTGTTTTGGATGGTCGTGTCCATCAAAGACGGAAGGTTTTTATCAAGGATATTATGTGATTAATTTATTCAAGACGATGCTTGCTTGGTTCAGCACTAATTGATTGGAAAAACATGTTTTGCAAAGGCCTATGTCTAGCAGTGGACTGAGACAGGCTGATGATGATGATTGGAAATATCAGCCACTGACTATAATTCTAAGCTCATAGCTAAATATACAGTTAAAATGCTCCACACTTTCAGGTAATCTGTCTAGACATCCCAATATCGTGCATGGGCTGGCTGCAGCACCCTTACGTGGTGGTGGGTCTGGCGAGGGCGGAGCGCGAGGTGCTCAAGGTGTACAACGTGGCCAGCGGCCGTGAGCTCGCCGTGGAGGGCTTCACGGGCGGAGGACCCGTTACCTGTCTCTGTGTCAATCCATCCGGGTGAGTGGTTTATTCAATATTATGACGAAATTGACTCAATGGTACCCCAAGAGTTTTCAAGATTGCAAAACTTTAGAAAATTAACATTGAAAATAATAGCCATTTTTATTCCTATTTTATTATTTTTAAAGTCT
>DWJK01006324.1:0-10564 GCA_018248815.1 Croniades pieria auraria | reverse complement strand
TTCTAACCAAGATTGTGTGGATCGAGTTTTATGACCCGGCGCCGAGTCTTGCGGAAAGGACCATTCTTGGTTATTAAACATGGTATTGTTAAGAGGTTAACTACCTTCTCAAGAATAGTATCTTGATACACTTGTGTCGATGTTTTAATACCTTTTTCAGATAAATATGGCTCAGTCACTCCTTCATAGCTAACACACCACCAAACCATTACTGATGTCGCATAATGCCCACGTTGTACTCTGTTGACTAATTGGGAAGCTTCTTTAGAGGTTTCAGCATAAATTCGGTCATTTTGTTTGTTCAAATATTGTTCAATTGCAAACATTTTCTCATCCGTAAACAAAATTTGAGTAGTCGTTTTGATTTTACCACCCTATTCTATTTTAAATAATCAGTTAAGAAACGACCAACGCATCTCCTACAGCCTACAGTCCTAAGTCATCTTTTTAAATACGCGACATGGTTGGAGGTGCTATCTTCATCCCCCGAGATAAAATCTTTTGCTTTCAGACAGGATTTCTTCGAATTCTTTCCCTTACTACTTTGATCGCCTTTTTCGTACGAACACTACGTGGACGACCAGATCTTTTTCTGTCACAAACAGAGGAGGGTTCATTGTACCTATCAATAGCCCGGTCCACAAACATTGGGCTAATACCAAGCGTATGGAGGATTTTAAAAACTGTATTTGGCTCCATACGTACTTTATGTAATGCAATCACAGCGATTCGGTTCTCTTTCTCACCCCACTCTATTTTAATATCACAAAATATTTTACAATACATTGGCGCGAAAATAAGAAAACACAGTGAGCAATCATATACAAAGGGCAGATTCCAAATTCAAAAGTAATATTCTGTTGTAAAGTAAGTAATGTTCAGTTAAGTAGTACTAATATTATAACAGTATTTATGGTCAGACTAAATATTTACGGGCCTACTTACATACACAATAGCTAATCTCAGTATGGTGGTTATAAAGAACATTATGCAGATTTCTGACTGAAAATCGAACAGAGAATTCAAAATCAGATAAATTGTCAGCACACATTTCTCTCTGTATACATATACCTACATATATACGGCATTGTGATTAAAAATAGTGATTTATAAATGTATCTTTACTTTTTAATACTACGTTGTTATCATATACATTTCGATTTAAAATCTGACATTTAGACCAGCAATGGATATTGCAACATAACGAAATAGTACCCAGGCAACTTCTATTAATGATAGAAACATTAATTAAAAAAATCCTGCAGTGTACAGATAGATATGTATGTATATATGAACATATTGCTACCACTACAGATAAAACGTTCACTAACACCAAAGGTCATGCGAAAGTGTTGATCATTCAGTTACAAGAATATCGGCTTTCAAGCTCTCCCGGCGCAGCGCCCCGGCGAGACAAGCCAGCAGAGTGTCTGGGTGTTTGTACAACAACCTCCCGCTCATTGCGCTCCGACAACACGCCGTGTGCGTGTCCATTGCACTTGCAATGCATTTAGACGTATCACAAGCTACCATCCACACCCAGTAGACACACCCTATTAGACACATCTCTGAGCAGAACATAACATAAAATCGAATAGTCACTCTCTAGGCAAATGTACTACATCCTAGACTACCTCTCAGTTACCATCAGATAAGGTTGTCGTCACACGCGAGCCTATGGCTATTTAAAAAAATATTGGTTATCTGTATAATTTTATATAGAGGTCCTGCTCATTACATGTGTATGTTTTTTCTGATATACGTATTTATCTCTCATTCTACCATTTGATGTATTAATGCTTAGCATCTTCCTATGCCTATGGATAAAAGGCTTCACAATATGCATAGATATAAATATATAAACGCAAACAGTACATTTTTAAAAGATAACCAGTTCAACGTTCCTTATTTTTGTGTTCTCGAAACATGGTCATCCGCACCACTAAAAATATAACCACACACGTAATTTTTACTACTGGCCTAAAACTACTTTTGATACCTTGTATACATTTAAAATCAGATCAAATCTTGCCCTAGGATCTAGGAAGTACATATATTCAGTATTTTACAGAAGTTTTTACTACAATTCAAAGTGGTGTGGTAAAGTAGTGGCAGTGTAGTGGGCACGACGCGGCGGTGCGCGCTCGCAGCTCGCCTGCACCAATATTGACAGTGACGCAAAATAAAGACAAACTCGTCTATTTCGTCTGATAAATGCCGCCGTGCATACTTACCGTCCAACCTTCTATTTCTGTATGTGAACTTGAGAACAGAAATGACAATACAGATTGACAATTGTCAATATTATGTGTCAACGTTTGCGCTTCTTGTGAGCTCTAGTCATCAAGACGACTTTAATTTGAAGGTGAATTTTGGAGACAACGGCTAAGTAAAATGTTTACATTGCCATAAAAAGTTTCATGTACAATACTGCCGAGTACATACATGTCGTAAATTGTAGGTGGTTTGCGTGTAGAACATCAACAGTTAAATAAAGGTGCTCATAGTAATAGGAAGTAACAAAGCGCAAGCTGAATCAGCAGTAGCACCGAGCTGGGTCATTCGATCCTCAGTGTGCTGATAACATATTTTCGTTAGGAATCGTATCTTGTCTGTTATCAGAAAGCCTTGATCATCCAACCTTGTTAAAAGCCATTAAAAAGGCCATGAATCTTTCTACGTTATAGATTGGGCCATTTAGGGATGTCGTATTCAGTGATCGCATCGTACGGTCCTCTAAAATGCTTTATGTCAGTGGTGAAGGAAAACGCATGCAGCAGAGGCGCTCATTTACATGTTGCTACAATGTCAAATGTTATCAACTTTTGACATTCTGTTACATATAATAATAATAAGTCGGGACTTTTATACACACGGCCATCTGATCAGCAGCTAGAGAGGGCCTGTGTTACAGTGACCAGAGAACTGATAAACTACTAAAATGTACATACATAATATGAGTACTTATACGTATTACTTACAAATACTCTATAGTATCGATATATTCTCGTAAATAGACAACAGCTATGCTGAAATAAAATTTTTGAAGTTAAACTATACATAACTATACATACTAAATTATACATGAAATATTTAAAAAAATATATGTTGAACTGTTCTGGTATATTATTAATGCTCAATATAAGGTTTATACTCATTGCGTAGATTTGACCAAGATGACCATGGTCATGACTGGCACAACTGGATGACAAGCCAGACCAGTATTGCAATATAAAGAATGTAATATCTGTTCAGCACAAAATAATAAAACACAGTGCATTTCAACTCATGTCTGTTTCAAACAGAAAAGCCGAGATTGGATTGTAATGTTATAACAATTAAGAGCTGAAACAGCGTAGGTTTAACGCGAAATATTTTATCGAGACAACGTCGTGTCCGCCGTGGGCCATCGAGCCAACAGCCGCCAAAGACCCCGCGTGTGTTTGCGTAACGCCCGGGTAATAGTAGAAGACAGCCAACATCGCTAATCCATTATGTATCTCAAATATTTGTTAAGAAACTTGCGTCACATTTTAGATATAGAATAGTTCTATTTACTATCATACCGCGCGTAGCTGTGTACTTAAGGAACGTAAAGTACGACTTTAACAAAGCTGTATAAAAGTTTTACTGGTACATGTATGTAGGTTAAAAAAGTCTTGTAGAAATGCTTAATTTTATTTAAACCGTTCGTATATGTGATAAATAAATAAAAGTGCGGCTTTCTTCGCCCAAAACTCTATATAATTTCTACTGAGCCACCTCGTAAGAAAATAGTATTCAAAGATTTAACAACAGAGCCGTGAAAACTAAAAAAAACAGACATAATAATTTTTTTTACGCAACCTTACTCGGTGTTAGTCGTGAACTTTATATATATTGCCCATTTTATTTTGTAACCTAAAACTATAGCTTACAGTTAACCTGTACAGCCACGGTGATGATTACAACATATTGAAGCCGCAACAAAATCAGTAGCGTAAGTACCATCACACCTTTACGGCCAACCTTACCTCAATCTTAGCTTCGTGTGAAAACTAATCACATTGAAATAATAAGAGCCTGCCACATAGAGGACCAAATGTTATAATACAATAACACTCAATTCAAATAAGTGTTGGCATGATTATATAGAGCTTTCGTCAATTCAAATTATTCCGGGAACGGCACAGCAGCCCCAAAAGTTGCCACAAACAAACATACTTTTAAATAAGTTGGTTAATTCTGTATAAGATTTTGTTGCATTATATATCGTATAGAATACTAAAATACTTTTAAATGCTTACTTAATACTTAGACTGCCTCGTTGGTCGAGTGGTTGCAAGCGTGACTACCGATCGGGAGGTCCTGGGTTCAAATCTCGGGTCGAGTACTATTGGATTTTTCCAATTTAGAATTTCTAGTAGTGACTCGGGGTATAGATCTGTGCCCGGTGTATGGCAATAGAGCTCACCACCTATTCCATGGAAAGTAAACATAACCGATGAAACGTGGGAGTGTCCTACACTCCTCTGCTTACCTCTTCGGGGACTACAGGCGTGATGTTACGTTACTTTCAAATGGATTGGTTACTTCTTTATCAGATTTTATTGTATTATATATTAGAAAAAAAAGAAAAGAAAATAATTTTCTCGTTTTTGCCCTAAAATCCCAGTAGAGAGCCTTGGTAGAGTTCTATTAAATGTCCAATAGGAAACATAATTATTCCAATCTTTGTAGTATTAACTTCAAATTAACCAATTTTCTTTGTAACACTAGAACAGTAAAATCGTTTTATTAAAGGTCTTAATAATAATATGTACTTCCACACTTTTGTTTACTTCATAAAACTTTCGTCATTAATTTTTAAAAAAAATATTAAACATAATATTTCGGTGTATTTTACAAGCACAACCTCTCCTCCGTCGGATGGTTAAGGCTGTGTTTGCGCAGGCCTGTAATAGAAGAAGGCCGGTAACATTGCTAATCCATTACGCGATTGGCTAATATTTGTAGAGTCAGTGTAGAGTCAAAGCTTTTCGTTTGAGGTTCGAGTTTTAGATTTTAATTTGTTATTTGTGTATTCTCAAGTAAATGGTAAAGGCATAAATCATGTTTTTATAAAAACATTAGCCAAATTAATTGTAGAGTCGTTGACCTAAGTTACAATGTAAATAGCTCAAACTCGTACAAGTTATACAAAGAATAATAATTGTCTCAACGGGTCAAGAAGCACATAAGTCGTATGCTCCTAATTTATTCCACGTTTTAGAGAACAATCTACTTAATTATTTTTATATTATATTTTAAACAGATAGGTTTTACCAAATACGTTTTTAATTTTCTTCGTGAATTTGATTAAACCGGATTATGTATATAATAAATAGTAAACCTTAATTAAAATCTCGTTCGAGATTTATTAACGTAAATTAGAAGTTATAAATTAGGGTTACCACTATTTTAAAATTATAGCCTTAATATATATTATTTAGGGTAACATAATGTTAGTCAATATACGAGTATTATGTACCAGGCTTATTGTATATATATTTGTACGTGTAGTTTTGGAACTATGGCGGTGGCCACGAATAAAGTTTTATGACGTCAATTCTGTAAAGTTTATGTTCCTAAAAATTTGCCCAAAATGTGATTTGTGCCAATTAAATTTTGAAAAAGTCGTTAAAGGCCATTTTTCTTAATATTCGCCCGTAGGTTTCATAAGACAATTAATTTAGATAATCACAATCAATTTGGTACATTTGCAAATAAATTTGGAACATCAATGATCTCACGAACAAACAAAAGGTAAACGTAATAGCTTTTAACTTTGCGAAATGTTTAACAGACGTATTAACCCCTTATTTACTCGTCGATGCGGGTGGCAATCCATAACGCAACATCGGCCGAATTAAACATGATTCAATAATTCAATTGTTGGACACGTATAACTGTGTACGGCCACGTCAACGCCCTACGCACTCCAAAAAAAATAACATTCGAATTTCAAACCCATCGGACCTCTGACAGTTAAATGACAGCTAGGGGAGCGGGAAGCGACGCGATTGGTCGACGATTGGACAATGCGGCAGATGCGCTCTGAACACTCTTTTTTTTTACCGTTTGCACGGCCATGTTTGCTCAAATTCTTTACCCGAAAAATGGGTGTACACAATAAAAAAATTCATATTATAAACGCAGCTGACGTTTCAATTTGCCATGGATATGGCTGACAGGAGGACAGCGATTGTATCGTACATAATAAAATGCGTAAATTTAAATAAGAAGCAGAGGCGTTCGAAATTATTCTCGATGATATCTGGTAGTAATGATGTATTGCTACCAATTCCTCGCATGAAATTATCGGAAGTACTGATATGTATATGTTATTAATTAATTTAGCAACCGTTCGTAGATACCTACTACGTACCGTTCATAATAAAAGATGCAAAGTGTTGATATATCATTTGTTAAGATTTCATATTCGATTGTTGGCAATGACAAATACTTGTTTTCACTGTTTATTTTTAAAGGGGTGTAGAACATTGTATGTACGTATGTGCATAAATATAATATGTATGTATATATGTACATTCCATTCGTTTGATAGTGATCTGTGTTCGGAAAGTTAGAATTTTTTTCTAATAAACTGGCACGCAGCCATGCTGACCAGTGTATATGCAATATTCACTATAAATTTGTTAAACACCTCTAGATCAATTCAAAATGAATTGACTTGCCTCGTCTTGCTTGTCTACCACAATTCGCAAGCCATTCGGTATTTTTATTGTGTTATAAAAACGAAATTTTTTGTAACCGTACTAATCATACAACTTTCAATAATCTGCAAGAAAATATTTTACTTTAACCTTTCTCTGAAATACAAGTTTATTTATCCAACAATACTCCACCACTTTAATTTCAGCTTTGCAACGGTGAACACGTTAAAGCGCTGCTAATAAATACACAACGTAAGTAAACGTTGTGTTAGCAACGGGTACAGATACAGGGCTGGCGCGTTACACTCCAATCCTGAACAAAGGGTAGTGATGTATCCAAAATGATTAAAAAACGTGTAAACCCTATCAGTGATACTGCGCGGGAGCCGCCGGATTACAGGATTACGCATATTGCGACGCTTGTTTGCGCTGCTTTCCAATTTCGGCGGCCCTTATCGACTGTCGAGTATTATTTTATTAAAGCGAAAAACAATGACGTTCAGGGTATACATCATGTACATTAAAGCAAACATGGGTATAGCTATGAGGCAGGAAAAAGTACGGAAAATATGCGCCGTTTGATTTTTTACAGACATCTATTCTCACGCACTCGCTTATTTTGAATCTCGTTACTAGCAATATTAAATCAGCATAATTCTATTAATTGGTGACATAACATTACGCCCGTATTTCCCTAAAGGAATAACCAGAAGAGTGTAGTACAGTCCCACGTTTCACCAGTTCTATTATGCGGCCTATTGTCAATTTTATTTATGTTTGTACATAACCTTATGAGACATTTAGCAGAGATGGAAGAAATGGAATGACGAAAAGCGGACTGCAAGTAATGATTCTCATGACAGGTTGGAAATATTTGTCAGAGGTCTTGGCGGCAGGCGTCGGTAAGGATTAAAGAGAATAAATTGAATACGTCCCAAATATATTCATTTTTTTGGTCGAATACAAAACGTTTCTGTTACTTGAAGCTTAATGCTGAAATAGAATACGTCTAGTTTATCTTTATAAAAAACACGAAGGAGCCAATAGTCAACTGTTTATTTATTTTATACGTAACGGCGGCTCGGGACGCGACCTTCACAGATAGCCCGGACACAAACTCTGAAAACTTGCAACCTTCATCTTTCCTTCTGGCAACATACCTTCAACGTTTTTTTCAAATAACACAATTTTATTACAAGTTAGTAATTAGAAATATACATAGTTCTTTCTCAAGTAACCACGACTTGGGAAAAAACACTATGCTATGTCGTTCGTTTGTTTCCAAATTACAATAATTCAATGTATTACAACTTGGTAGTGACTTCTACAATCCTATGAAAGCTGCTTTTAATATCAACAACTATAATATCACGCCGGGTCACTTATGTGGTAGGCAGAGAGCAACGATTGCTAAATATGTTTGTATCCTTACAAACCTGACATGCTCTCTCACTCTCTCATACAAACATTATACCTATATATCCACTTTACCAGTATGTACGCCATGTCTATATATGAACAATGTACGGAAAACTACACAATATGTTAACAACGTAATTTTGCTTCGTGCAATTTTCCTATAGAATTTGTGCCATCGAAGGCAAGAGTCAAGATCCACAGCTCGCCCTAAGTAAATACATACAATTTTTTCCATACGGTGATCCGTCACACGCTGTCGCGGCCGCATAATGCCCGGACCGGCGAATTATTAATACTCCGCTCTCGGATTAGGCTCCCCTCCGGCCCTTTGTGTGCGGATAATCTTGGGAGGATGTACTTGATAAGTAGCGACAAATTTTTATCAGAAAGCCCGTTTCGAGCTTTCCAACTATTTTTAGCCATAATATAGATGTATTATACTATAACATTTATAATACAATATGTAATTTATGTACTTATGTAGGTATTTTTCTTCGTTTAAAACGAACTACAAACAAAAGGTAAAAAGTGAATATCAATTCTTAATACGTATTTAGTACCTTTTCATATATGTAATGTTAATATTAGCACAACGAATGCCTCGTTGGTCGAGTGGTTGCAAGCGCGACTGCCGAGCGGGAGGTCCTGGGTTCAAATTCCAAGTCGGGTACGATTGAATTTTTCTAATTTAGAATTTCTAGTAGTGACTAGGAGTCTGAATCTGTGCCCGGTGAATGGCAATAGGCTCACCACCTATTCCATGGGACGTAAGCGTAACTGTTGAAACATAGAGGTGTATAAGACTCCTCTGCCTACCCCTTCGCGGATTACAGGCGTCATATTACGTTTTTTTTTTTAATATTAGGAACATCCGTCCATTTCTTACGTTTACACCACAAACGTGCTAAAGGAGTTTTGTCGAAATTTAAATCCCATTGCTATTTAGAATCATCATGAACATTTCAACCGGCAAATATCCGCAGCTGGATAGATACAGGCCACTGGCAAAAATCGACACAATTTATGATCTTCTGCTTTTTGGATCCCTTAACGAATATTGCAACACCTGTATACTCGTTTATGAAATGTTTTGTTGTAATTAACCCCCTGACGAGGTAAAGAAGAAACGAAGGATATAATGAAAAATATTACTATTGCAGAATATCTTGCCTATGACAATTAATATTATATATTTGTTGCCAATCGTCGGAAAGAAAATCATAGTAAGCAAAATGTACGGAATGCGTTACGACGAAATAAAGAAAACTCATAGGCAAGTAGGAGAATATTATCAGATAAATTAAACCAGCACTTTCATACTTGTATATAGCCTCTTTATGTAAAACGAGTCACCGCCTATCTCATAATTTTCAAGGAAGCACGGTCTGCTGATTCCACCAGTGTCAGAAATATTTTTTTTTCAAAAATGTATTTGATCTGGTTTGACTTGTAGATAATGCATTAGACATTAAGTTCGTTATTTTGATCCTAGCTTGAGATTAAGAGAAAATTCTGAATAAACAAAATACTAAATACTAAATAATGAAATAGTTGGGGGGGGGGGGGGGGTCTGAATGAAATTATATAGACAGTGTCAGTTTAAATAGAAAGTACAGTCTGGATCTCACGGACAGACGTTGACATGTACTTCTAATGTCTGATGAAAGTTGCAAGTAATTGAATTAATGCAACACTATTTTAAAATCAAACAGTATTGCGTGTTTGAAGTGTTTTCCCGTTTCTCAACGTAACTAAGCATAAATTTGTTTGTAGATATATGTACTTCATAAGATAGCTCAGTTCATTGGAAATCGATAAAAAAGCATAACACGTATTTTTTGCTGTTAGCGAAGTATTTTCTTTCAATGTTTTAAATAAATAAGTATTTTACTTCGTAATTAAATATTTTTTGTATTTGACAAGCAATGTTGTTTCGTTTTAAATAATAGTTTGTGTATTTTACAAATTTTAAATATTAGATTCATCAAAAATTTCCCGCGAAACTAGTCAGTCGATTGTATTTTAACTAATCGTAGCCATTGCTTACACTCTACACCAGATCACTTTGGACATTTAAAAAAAAATAATGATCGACCCATTTGTAATTCCCCTCAGATTGAGAGGGTTAAGGTTAAAAAAAAAAATTCTGAAGTGTGTGAAATCTGCTAACCCGCACTTGACCAGCGTGGCAACCGCCATAGGTTGAACCCGCCAACCCGTAACGTTGACCTCAGCAAGAAGGGCAACAAGCCGCTAATCAAGAGGCCGATCGATGTACATACAGATACAAACGAAATTAATACGAGCAGTTATTAACACAAAATAGTATGCCTCATTTCTTCGTGCAAGGAAAGTTGCTGGCATCTTCCACGTGCCCAATGCCGGGTCCGGAGGGTGTGATTTTTATCTCACCCTCCGAAACCCGGAAGGCCGCGTTGCGCTTACCGAAG
>DWJK01006323.1:0-10565 GCA_018248815.1 Croniades pieria auraria | reverse complement strand
TTCACCGTTAGCAAGTGATATTTAAACTTAAAACGCACATTTTTAAGAGGTGCGCGCTAGGATTTGAACCCAGCACCCCCGAGTGAGAGGCTGAATTCTTAACCACTGGGCTATCACTGCTACGCTATGATCCTAATTGAGAATTGTTATTATGAATATTATTATTAGTCAGGTCCCTTCGGGGTAATCGGAGCGCAACGAGTGTACGAGTATATCTCTATATACTAGTATCTCTATCTTTACGGACCCAAATAGTTTCTTCTACATGCAGAAGTTTCTCATATACGCACCCCGATTTCGCAGACTTGATGTTAACGACCGCCTCAAACGTTAATAATTCGGCCAACATATGCAATCCTAAATTTAAAAAAGTTCACAAAAAATATTCAGTCTTCTGTATGGGTTTTTCGACATTTGTTTTGCAGATGCGATAATACGCGATGTAGCTAGTATTGGTCGCTTCTCAGTTTCTTATTTATATTCTAGGTTTTCCAGTTGGACGAATCGGAACATTGGCTGTCGGCACGTTGCTGAAGGTCGTTTGGTATCGCTTGATCACTGTCCTGATCGATACATGGTATTACTCTTCCATATGATCAAGTTTGTTCGCGGGATGTAAATAGGCATGACGTCATGAGCAGCATTAATTTTTTCAACATCCTGTTAAAACTATATAAATAAACACAAATTAATCTTAAGAAAGCTCGCTGAGTTTCTTACAAATCATATTTCGTGATGTTATAACATTTGATATGTTTAATAACAAAACATGTGTTTGAGTATCAATTTTCCAACGGGCAGCATAAAAGTGGGTGCTCGTTTAAGACTACCACGCACTGGCTCAACAGATAATATTCACTTCGTACGTAGTAAAGAAAACAAACTATGTAGGGTCGGATGTTGCCAGTCGCTATCGCGGTAACAACAACAAAGAAATTGTTATAAAAACAATGTGAAAATAAAGACGAGGCACGTGTGAGTATCGTGCTTAAGGTTTGTTAATTTGCCCGAAGTAATGAATATTAACGAATGAGACGACTCGTGATAGAGGCGTTAGCGACCCACAGCCATTGCATTTATTTCTTTTGAGAATAAAAAGTTCAAGTTTTAAATCGAGATAAAGGTGAATAGGTAAGGACAGGCATATTTGGCCCTCGTTGCGTTCTGACTATATCATAAGCGAACTGACGTAACGATATTAAGATAATAAATAATAATATTAAATCAAAATAGGTAAAATTAAGATAAGATGATGGCAGCACCGAAAAAATGTTTGTTTTTCGAATCGAGTCGAGTTCGTAGAAGTCTTGGCTTCTGTCACTAATGTGTACGGAGACGAAGTTAATTAGAACAGTGCCAGAGGTTAGGTAACACTCTAGATAGTGTAGATAACAAAGGAGCTCGCGCTAGGAATTTCACCGGGTGAATGGCCGCCAGGTTTTTTAAATTGCGGAGGAGCGTTAGTCAGCCACACGCTAATTGGCCATCCTCCTCAGGTTCTCCAAATATTACACCCATAAAACATAAGCAATACCAATGACACTAGCAACTTTTATTTTATAACTAAGCTTTCGAACGGGGAATTCGGTGTAAGGTTTATTCAACTTTTTAGTCTTTTACTTACATAAGTTAGGAAAATGAGTCATCAAGGAGATTATATTACAAAAAAAATCTTTTTCCTTCATTTGGATTTATGGATGTAATTTCTGCAGCAATTTTTTTTAATTATTTGAAAAATATAAAGGAATTAAAGGCGACTGGCTTAAAATAGAGAATTATGAAAAGCAGCTTATACTTTGACTTTTCTACATGAACATACCTTCCTATTTATAATTAAAAATTATGGTGGTTTAATTATAAGAGGTATTGAAAACTACGTTTAATTATAAATTAAGCTTTGATTAAGAGTATCTGCTAAAGTAGGAACATTCGTCGTGTCGTAACATTGACAAGTGTAAAGTATAATCTTAGGGAATGTAAACAGCCTTACATAGTAGTCATTACGTATTCTGTTCAGCCTTGTTGCACCGTAACGCTGAATAATTTAAATTTAAAATCCACGGAGTCAGTAACTGTGATATTTTTACTTAAAGTGATTCTTTATGTGGTTTCGTTGTAAAAAGTAAATTCAATCTTATCATCATTAACTATTATATCTTTTGACTGCTGATCACGGGATTTCTCTCCAAACGAGAAAGGTTAAGACCACAGTTCCCACGTTGGTTACGTGCAGGTTAGCCAATTTCCCACGCTTTAACAACCTTTATGGAGAACATTATGAAGAAATGGACATGTTCCTTCATAATGTTTTTCTTCACCGTTGTAAGGACCCGAAACTGCACATTTAAAATTCAACCTACGCGTTACTAAATTGTAGCGTTAACTACCAAATTTGGCCGTCTTTGGGTTACGTAATGCTAGTCGTATACTCATCCGGATAAACAAGTCAGTTCGTTAAAACACCTGTGAAAAGTGATCCATATTTAAAACGTTGTTGAGTACTTAATAGAATGCGTCGCCGTCGTCGGGCCGCGGACTAATTGCATTCGGCCTCGCTGTAGCATCATGGCCCCGCGTCCTAGTTAAAATCTACAAATAAAGAATTTACGTGTTTGTATGTATGTAAACGTTACGTTAAAGTTTTTTGTTCATTATTACTTAGATTGCTGTCGAAAATATTGAAGTAGTTTTATTTTCTTTTAATTATTATTAAGCATAATAGTGACAAATGTAACACTGACTAGATACAACGCTAGGGTCTTGATGCGTAAATAGTAAGGGCAATGAAATATTGAAGCGGAAGGCCGTCAAGGAGACGAGCGTGCCCCTGCACGAAGCCCCCGAGGTGGGCATGGGGTCCATTGTCATCGGTCGTATTTACGCCTCGCCAATCGGGCCACAAACCCATCCAGATGCTCTACTTTTAAGTCGCGCTCCAGGACGTCGTTCCTAACATAGCGACCCGCTCCCACGATTGCTCACAGGGCCAGACTCTGCTGTGCTCTAATGATAATTGATACCGCCTAATAACATGCAAACATTAAGTACTTCCTAGCACAAGAATACAATGGAATGTTATAATGGGCACGAGTATGATGGCAAACGAAGGCACAGCATAGCAAGTGTTGTGTGGTAAACCGTAAATCGTTGCGGCACGGTCAGCACGGCCGAGAACTGTTGCGCATCTGTCGCCGACCCGACCAATCAGAGCCCTGAGCGCGCGCACATCTGTCGCACGCAAAGCGCCTGCGTTTCCCGCGTTTTTTGCTCCCTTTGTTGCTATTTTTTACGGATGGTTGAAGGAGGAAGATGTATTGTATATAGGTCCAACAAATGACCTAATTTTGTATAAAGTGTATAATATGAATATCGAAATTTATGTATGTAACGTTTATTACAAGTTCACTCGTTTGTTATAAGCAGAGTCGTTTAAGATTGTTTTTATATTTTTGCATTGCTTGCAGTCTTGCAAGCATTTGTACAATCTCATAATGCAAAAAAAGAAATCATAAATTCAACTTTATTGTACTCTTATAGTACCTACTTAGTCATATCATTGCACGTGTGCAGAGTACGACAAAAAAATTCCAAGCGCGCATATCAACAAAGAAATATTCCTCATATAGACTCTCTTTTATCATGCCTTTGTATATACTAAGCTTTTATAGTAAGAGATGAGTACGTTTTTCAGTGGAATGCAATCGCGTGTTGCTCCGACCCTCGCTACTGAGCCGGACGTCGCATATTTCTATGAGATTGCACTTATATAAAATAAATTGAAGCGAAGGATCCAAGACTCGGAGCCGGGCATAGGCCATTAGGAATGGGACGCTACTCACACTCTACCGTTGCATTTTGCAAGGTTTATAAAGTACCCTGATATTAATTTTATTGTTCCTGCTCTTTACAATTGTTTTTCAAACCAGCGGGCCTTTACGAAAAAAGTAACATATGCAGTAGAAAGTCAGATCCGTAAGGATAGACCAATTTGGCACTCGGTACTCTTCGCCTACTCTGTAACAAATCTGGCGTGATGAATTAATATTAATAAAGTTTCATCCGTTCATTTATTAAAGAATATACAAACTACGGATTTGATTCGCATGGAAAAGAAAATAGTCGGAACCATCGAAAACCAAAATACATCACACAATCTCAAAAGACGTATTCTAGAACCGAAAGCTGTGTCCACTTCCTACAAATGAGTACGATGTAGTGTCGACCTTTCTACTCATACAATTGCTCGTGACGCGGCCCCTGCAGCCACAACGTGCGTGACAGTCCGTTCGTAGTCTCAATTGGTACCTACAAGAATACAGATAGCTGCTTAGCATCTCACTACAACCGAATTTATGTTACAAACCTGTATCAAGGCTTTAATGTCGTCGCCTACCTACATTTTTGTTCCACATTACAAAGTTGTTGATAAAATAATGCCCTATTCACTTTTACTTTCGAGATAAATAAGTTATTAATAAATAAACTGTTTGCAATTAGCGCTTAAAATCGATTCTATGTGAAGCTGTAACGAGAACAAAGAAACGAACACATGTATTATAGAAGTAAAATCAGTGCGGAAACTGGTTCTATGTTCTGAGCATTGTGAACTTTGCGCTTTAAATTGAATCTCCCCTACTTCTGTTAAATATGCACTTCATTCTATAGAGCAATAAACTAGTAAGACGAGAAATTATTACAAAAAAGTAGTATAAAACTTAATGATTTCGTTGTAACAAATTTTTTAACGTTAGCTCTAAGAAATTACATTTTTAATAGCATGCAGCAATAGTGTATCATGTTACTTAAACAATTAATTACATGGGTAAATTTGCTTGGAATTCTACCTGTCACGAATGGGACCTTTCTATCGCGTCTACAAAGGAACTACCCACTATTGGTTTTCGTGTGGAGGTAAGGTAGACTTATAAGGTAGACTCTCATTTCGATGTTGCCATATTTCGATTTCATCACCTGCATAATACATCTGGTCTTTAACGCTTACAAATGTATAGAGTTTTGGTGTTGTGACAACATTGTTGTGACAAAAAATTTAAAAATACAATTAAAATGATGTCATAAAAATACAGTAATTATCTTTATTAAAATTACAATGCTTTTAATTCTACACAAATTAAGATTTTCCCACATAAATTGCTCCTTTAATTATATTTAAATGTATGTGTCTGGTTTAAATACATTTTTGTTCCACATATTGAAGTAACCATTGTCTACAGATACAAAGTTGACTTATTTAACGAATTATTTTAAGTCAAACAGTATTCTCCTGCATTGTATTCATCTTGATGATAAAACATGATAAGGTTATCTTCAGTCGATGGATTTTATTGACACATATCACTGTAAACCACCAAACTATTACTTAATATTACAAGATAACCAAATAAAAAGCTGTAAAAGGCACCATCAATTTCACTCCATGTTGATAGTAATGAAGTATCCTATCTAAACTATCAATTAACATTATTCCGTAGTGCTCTCGTGATCAATGTTAGAAATTTTATTCCTTTCACTGTTCTCGATATCATCGTATTAAAAGTACAGTGTTGTACATATCACTGTTTTCGTCAATGTTTAAGTGAAATATGAACTGATCTATCAGTTCTCAAGCTACCTTTCTATGGTGTTACTATTTACTAAATTGTAAAGATATTTCTAACATTTTTTAATCTCCTGGTCGCACTTACGCGAAATGAGCTGACGAACAAGCTGTTTAGTTTTAAAACCTGTTTAGTTTTAGAAGCTGTTAATCGTTAGATTCAAAAGTAAAGGCGTATACCCTTTTAAAATGCGAGCGTAAAGACAGTCAACGCTCTGAGCGAATGTTAGTGTATAGTTCGCTCTCCCCACTTATCTTTCTGGCTGGGTTCTTAACAGCTCAATAATTTCAGTCGTCGAGTCTTTCTCTAATGGATGTAATCCACCTGTCAATAGCAGGAGACACTTATAGAATGAAGTTATACAAAATATAGGCAATTATTTTTAGGCCATTATACCCAGCGAGCGCGTGTGAAGAGAGTGATAAATGTACAAAAACATTGAGTTACTTTGACACGCTTTGAACGTTTGGCACTCGTTGCTTACTGTCTACCCTGTAAGGGACCTGGTAAGCAGTGATAGCCTAGTGGTTAAGAATTCAGCCTCTCACTCGGGGGTGCTGGGTTCAAATCCACGGTGCGCACCTCTTTACAAAAGTGCGTTTTAAGTTTAAATATCACTTGCTAACGGTGAAGGAAAACATCGTGAGAAAATCTGCACACCTTAGAATTTATTTTAAAAAAAATTTAAAGATGTGTGAAGTCCGTCTACCCGCACTTGGCCAGCGTGGCGGACTAGGGCCTTAACTCTTTCAATATGAGAGAAGACGCATATCCCAACAGTGGAATTATAAATGGATCGATTATTATTATTATTAAACACATATAAACTTAAATCAAAAGGAAATTAATGAATAATTATGTGTTTTTTCCAAATCCCCTTCAGTATTGAGAAAGAAGGTTTATAATGTCGTTAAGAATTATAATTAATTAGGTTAAATGGATGAGATACTGGCTGATGAAGGAGTCGAAAGTCTGCGAAACCGGCGTATGTGTACGACGAGAGTGATGGATATAGAAAAATCCGTCAAGTGTGTAAGGATAGGGGTATTTGGGATTGGGTGCTCTCTATCTAATTTGTAAAGGACCCGGCGTAATGTTATAATAAAAATACGACAATTAGCGAATTAATATGTCAACTTTAATTTCCTGCTTCATTCAGCGGAAGTAAGAAACTTCTAGATCATACAAGGAGTGCAACAGTAACTTTCTTGCACGTCTTGAGTGTTTCATTTTTAATATTATACGAACAAAAAATATTATTCCTGTATATTAATAATAATATAACATATTTTTATAGTTGCACGAAAGATTTGAAATATAATGATTTAGTGCACTTAAGTAACTTCCAATATCAATAAAAATGTAATTCAAGAAATAGTTTCGTAACCCATAAAGTATGCTTTCGATCTAGTTACTGAGTTTACACCGCAGACACCACGAATACCGCAGACATACGGACATCGACATACGAAGTAATTAATAAGACATCGAAAGGAAAATTTCTTACAGATTGAACCCCATTAAAAATAATTTCTCCTCGTTAGTAGGTACATAAAAACAAACAGCGGAAACCAGAGTACATTTATTTTTTATTAGGCCGCATGTGACATCACCTTTGCCTTAAGAAATCGGTGGAAGTAACTAATGAGTACTTTCATCTTAACGTTTGGCAAAGCAACATCCAGAAATGGCTCCTGTCTGTTCAACAAAAAACCAATCAAATCGTGCAATACTTGATAATATTACTTGTTTCTGAACGTATTTTATCAATATCAAATCGATATTTTCGAACGTGGCACCGCTTTGAAGTCCATTGCTAATATTGTTGCGAAAACAAGTAACGACGATAGGCACACTTAGTAATGCTTATTAAAAATTATGAGTTGCCAGCACGGATAAGCAATAAAATAAATGTTGTCGTCAGATGTTACCGGTTCATTCCATTTTCCGAACGTTAGTGGATGCTGGGAGCGTGTTCGGAACGCACGCGTGCTTTCCCGTCCCGCGTTCGAAATACGAACTCGACTACGATTTAAAACGAAACGTTTCAGAGTGAACTGTTTTTTCTAGTTACATGTGAATGTGTTAACGTGCCAATTCAGTAACGTAGATTTTTATAAAAGGAAAAGGTAACAGATATGTTAAATATTACTCTTTTTAAAACTACAAAATTATATTATAGTCGTACTAAAATAATTTTATGACTGAAATAACTCTGTCTAGAGATCTTAGACTATTTAAGTGTGTGCATATTTTAAAAATTGACTTAAGTTTATAAATATGCATGAGCTTTTAAATTACCTTAAATTTGATAAAATATTCTTTAAAACTTAAAATCGCGATTTTCACACTTCGAAACGATACGTTTATGGATTTTTGCTTATTTACATTAAATGGTTAATGTGAAATTATAATCAATTTCGATTTATTTTAAAATTACATATAAATTAGATAGACGGTAAGCCTTAAAATATCTGAATCATTTTATTGCTAATGAAATAAAACCTTACCGAGAACGTAAATATTTTTTTAAAACAAAACAGAACGGGTATAAAAACTTTATATCAGTGATAAGAATTTTACAAAAACATTTAATGTCAAAATAAATGGTTGCAAAAGTGGATTAATAACTCTATGTCTGTTGTTTAGCAGCAGTTTTGAAGTTGCGGTGTTCTTCTTTAAAGCTTTAGAGAGACTCAAAACAGCTTCTAGAGTAATCCGATTTGTGTCTTATTTGATTTGGATCTTATTTTATTTTACAACTATTCCAGTATAGATATAGTTACCAGTAGGTTTCAGTTCTTACGTATATATATAACTTTTGTGTCTATTCCGTGTTTCTTTTTCTTTACCTTTGTGTAAAGTATGCATTAAATAGCATTAAAATATTTTAAAAAAATCAACGTTGTAGTTATGTTCTGTTTATGTTTTTACAATATTTGTTATAAAAAGTTACAGTGCGATGTACTAAGTTATTTCTCTTACGTAGCAAGCGATATAAATACATAGTTATTGATCGTGCAATTTTTTTTTTACAAACGTACAGCGTAATAAGTTATTTCCTGTATATTTTATTTTACATAGAAAGTGATTTGCAAACGTATTCTTTGCATATTTTCTCTATCGACTGCCTCGTTGGTCGAGTGGTTGATAGCGCACTTGCCGAACAAGAGGTCCTGGATTTCCTAGATTTGGATCTTTTGATCATTTGATTTGAAAATATTATTGGCGTTTTCTAATTTGAAATTTCTGTAAGTATATTGTAACAGACTCACCACATGTACCATAGGATACCATATACCATACCATAATATAACCGGTGAAAAATGTTAGTAACGTTATCTATTTCATGTGGTGGTTAAGACAGAAAAAAATTTTCCAATTTCGTGATCGAAAATAAAAACCGGAAAAATTAAAAAGATTTTTTTTTGCGGTATTCATTAAAAATGAGCGATACAGCAATACAATACAAACTATAAATTGTGGCCTTTCACGGTTTTCATATGACCATTTGAACGAAGATACAGTCATTCGAAAAATTGCTAAAAATTTGGAATGTCCTTTTAATCCCTTAATTTTTCCGCAAATGTATTTATCTTATAATTATAACGAATCATAAAATTTTACGATCGCACTTAATGGCCAATAAAATTTGAACGGATTTTTTCACTAATCGATTCTTGACGATCGACTTTTGTCTGACATTTGGATATTTATTTTAGGAATCTTGAAATGATAATTATTCTTAGTATTACATCGTCACAGCAGATCCTTACGGGATAAGCAGAGAGGACTGGGTGCTGCTATAACTGTATCTTTAAAGCGCTGACGTGCTTGTGACTTCCGTCTTTCTTAACAGCCAGTAAATAGGTCAGCTATTTGATCAAAATAAGCGTCCTGGTTTCCTTCGGCATGTGTACCCATCAAGACTCGCATTGTGTTGATATTGGTAGAGCCCGAAGCATATAATGTCAATAGTTTGACATAAGTATAACATGGCAGACTCACAGAAATACTTCCCTTAATAATATAAATTTTCACTAATTTCTTTCTACAGTCCTGTGCGAGATAGGTGCCAATCATAAAAATAGCCTTTCATCGTCATCATCAGCCTCTAGACCACTATGTCCACTGCTGGACATAGGCCTCCCCTAATCGGAGCCACTCCTTTCGGTCCTGGGCCGTCCGAATCCAGCAGCTTCCCGCTGTCTTCTTTAAGTCGTCAGACCATCTGGTAGGAGGGCGACCTAAGTTCCTTTTACCGAAACGTGGCCGCCACTCGTAAAATTGCCTCTAATATTAATTATTAACAATAAGGATGTTACCAAGAGTTACGGTATTGTGACAAAAAATAGTTCTAATATTAAATGTTTCGTGAGTATTAAAATGTACTGACTTAACTCACGTACGTTTTGCGGGATGACCCGACTAGTTTCGGACCTGTACAAGGTCCTTCCTCATGAACTCCCGCCGTTTGCAGTGAGGTCGCGATGGAGTTTTTTTTTTTTGTTTAAAATGTCTGTTTTGTACTTGAAATTAAAAAAAAGATTGTATCTGGAACCATCCGATTCCATGTGTACGGTATACTGTGGGTGTATCTGACATTTCTTGCACTAGCCATCACCAAGATGATATCGTTGACGATTAGGTTAATGTGCGGGATGATATCAACACGACAGCGATACGACACGACTAAGATACGACACGACAGTGGTACAAACAAATACCTGGTGGCTAAATATGTAGCGATGAAGAAAATAATGACTGTAGAAATTATGAAAATTATTAAAATTGACTGCCTCGTTGGTCGAGGGGTTGCGAGCGCGACTGCCGATCGGAAGGTCCTGGGTTCAAATCCTGGATCGGGTGCTAATGGAATTTTCTAATTTAGAATTTCTAGTAGTGACTCAGAGTCTGGATGTGTGCCCGGTGTATGGCAATAGGCTC
>DWJK01006322.1:0-10565 GCA_018248815.1 Croniades pieria auraria | reverse complement strand
ATAGTGATTAAGAATTCTCGGACGCACAGCCCCTTGTCCCTCTCTCGCTGGGCGGAGCCGGAAGTCCAGCCCGTGCTGGGCCTCACTCCTACCCCTGTCCACTCTTGGACTCGCCACTAAAACCCGGTGAAGCTGTAGAGGCCATTAAGGTCGCAGGATGAGACATTTAGAAAAAAAATATTAAGAATTCGTTGAATGAATTCCGAGAGTCATGGCGAGAACTTTTTCAACAGCTTTTTTCTATCTTAAGAGGGCGTTTATTTGATTTAAACAATATTGAGCTATATTATTTATACGTTCTTAAGGAATAAAAAATTTTTTTTTTTAATGTAGAAATAGGCTCGCGTTTGGCTGCAATTCCACCTGATGGAAAGCGAGATGCAGCCTGGGATGTAGCACGCTCGCCTAGAAAGTGCCTATTCACTTCGTTAATGGAAATTTCGAATAGCCTATGGGAGTGTTCATATATTGACTAGAAAATTAATCCTTTACAGATAAAATGGGAGGATATCAATTATAGACAAGTGTTTTCCCGAGATACGCAATTAAAACTTTGATATTGAAGCAGTAAAGTTATGATAAGAAATATAATGAAGTACCTCATACCCAATGGTTCGCTTCAGTCGTGTTGGTCTCACTGGCCGGTGCTAACGCATTGAAATATAAACAGATTATGTTCATGATACGTTTTTATATGAATATACTTTTAATATAATACAAAAATGTCTGTCCAAAAGAGATAAAAATCATAGACAAGGTGATAAGAATCTAGTTAGAACAATAGGCATTTGCTCGTACAAAACAGTGGCTGTTGTGGGAGTTTTAAGTCAGCGTTCGATTCCATTAAGTTAATAATATTTCGCTCAATAGACACCAATCGATGTTTATAATTTAAACAAGTTGTGTTAACGAGAGTTTTTATAGTTAAAGTATCAATGAGCGACGGCGAAGGTAATTAATAAATCACGTAAATAAATCAAAAGAAATAAATCACGTAAATAAATAAATAAATCAAGTAATAAATCAAATAATAAATCACATTATAACAAGCGGACTTTCAATTAAATATGTGCTGAATTTAGTGTTTTTACAGTTGAGCTTTCTACATCATACATGATTGATATCGTATAAGAATCACGTAATTTACATCCGTGAGATGCGTATCCTAGCAGCAGCTAAAACGACTACAACCTTCTGTAGTTTTAAGTATTACATCTGTTCTTTGGATCCCGTAGGTGTGGAGGGAAGGGCAATGGAAGAGGATGCAGCAGCCGTAATACCGGATAAAAGAGAAACCGAAAGAACTATGCAATGTGTAGTTGGTGGTGCCCACGCCGTCATTCTCCGGGTAAAGCTCGCTCATCATTTTTAACTTATCATTCAAAAGACATTAGCAAGTGACATATAATGGAAACAGTGAACTATAATCCTCCACCAATCACTTTGTGTTTATCGAAGAAGCTTAATACCTGTTTATGTGTATCTTTGAAAAGTTTCACAGTAGTTTAAAAGTATATATAAGAAAACAAAAGCCAATTCTTGACTACCAAAAATTTTGGATTAAAACGATTTTAATTAAAGCTAGCAATACAATTTTCAAAATGACCGCTTTTTGCCTTCATTGATCAGTTTATGTAAGCAATAAACGGTCTACTTCAAGCATTGCAGTCCTTTCTCGATTTAAAGAAATCAAAATATCAATTCCGTTAATAGAATTTTGATCCTAAAATCAGGTAAAAGTTCATGTATGAGGCAAATCGATGCGAATAATATGATGCGCCTGCCTCATACTACTTCTAAGGTCTGTTGTTCATTAATATCGGGTGATGCTTCTAGAATCCTCGATCCTTGAATTAATGAATTAAGGTTTAATTCACAGGAAGTATATTCGCTTTCCAAGCGTATGATAGCCTAGTGGTTTATTAACCTGAATTATTATTCAGCCTCTCATTCCAGGGGTGCTGGGTTCAAATCCATGGCGTGCACCTTTTTACAAAAGTGCGTTTTGACTTTAAATAAGTATCAGTCGCTAACGGTGAAGGAAAACATCGTGAGGAAACCTGCACACCTTAGAATTTATAAAAAAAAAAAGTTCTAAAGGTGTCTGAAGTCTGCCAACCCGCACTTGCCTAGCGTGACAGAATAAGGCCTTAACCCTCTCATTATGAGCGAAGACCCATGTTCCAACGGTGGAATGATAAATGGGTCAATCATTATTGTTTTTTTTTGTGTGCTTTCCAGATATCAAGTTTCTTTGGACTTGCACCCCTGAAATTTGAATCGAGAAGTAATGGATACACGGTCACCATTTCGAAAGTCATGTGTGCTTACAGCTACACCCTCATGAGCGTACTGGGTAAGATGGTACTCATATTATTGCATTTTTCTATACAATTGCATCAGTTTTGCTGCCAAAGCACAGAAAAAGAGTATCAGCTTAAATTTTTTGCAATGTTTCCGCAGTGATTTTCACAATATTGGGACTAGTGGCGGAGATAAACGTTGGAATCAATGAATCCGTGCGTATGACGTCACGGATGTCGCAGATCGTGTCGACTTGCGACGTGCTGGTCGTGGTGGTGACGGCCGGCGCTGGGGTCTACGGCGCACCTCGGCGGATGCGTGACATGTTGAAATTCATGGAGAACGTTGCTTCCGTAAGTTTGCCCATTTTTGCTAAAGCATTATTGACAACAGAAGCCAAGGGAAAAACAAATTTTACACGAATACTATGTAAATTATAGTGTAACAAATTTATTTCTCAAAAGTATACAATTATTGGATTTTTCCAATTTACAATTTCTAGTAGTGACTCGGAGTCTGGATCTGTGCCCAGTGTATTGCAATAGGCTCACCCCGTATTCCATGGGATATAGACGTAACTGGTGAAACGTGGGAGTGGACTACACTCCTTTGCCTGTCTTAGGGGATTACAGGCGTGATGTTAGGTATATGTGGATAGGGTCTATGACTGAAAGAGACATGCAGCGCTGTGGTCGATGACGGCCTATAAAAATAAAATGATAAGTATAAGCGGCTTTGCTGCTACCGATACATGAACAATAATGATGGCCAAAAATGTGCAGGGAGTAAAGGAAGCTCATTGTGTGAGAGAAGGGGAGACCGGCTTCTTTTTCATCAATACTAAGTGCTGCTTGCTGGATGAGAGGTGATATCTATAGATGTCTGGCGGGGATAACTGATCGATTGATAATTGATCAGATGTCGATCACTGAGAGAGGAAGTTTTCAACTTTAAAGTTGCAATATGGACTGTACGGCAATAATTATATCACTATTAAAAAATGGGGTTTGCTGATGGAAGAATGGAAATTCAGGGTTGTATGTATTTTTTAATGCTAAATCTTAAAAAAATAAAAACAAAGTTTGGAAAAAATAAAAAAAAGTTTGGGGTAGACCACACTTATCACTTAGGGGTATGAAAAATAGATTATGACCTATTCTCAGACCTACCGAATATGCATATAAAATTTTATAAAAATCGATCCGGCCGTTTCGGAAGAGTATGGCAACTAATACTGTGACACGAGCATTTTACATGATTATATAGATTTATATACAATATTAGTATATAGTTTTATTTGGGAATAATTGTATATAGTTTTCGGTTTATATATTATGTGTTATTTATGTACACTAACGATAAGTAGTTTTAGTAACTTTGTGAACTTTGCCATAATTTTGGAATCCTTTACATCTGCTGGTCAACTTATTTTTTTTTAATCATATTTGCAATTTCAAGTTGTATGTTATTTTTACCATAGATCGTTCTTGGTCGACTAGTCACTATATGATTACCATACGATTACTATATATTACATTTTACAACATGCATACATGCATATCTTCACGGCAAGTCCCTCATGGAGAAGGCAGAGAACAAGGAGTACCAAATATTCCTATCCTTGCAAACTTGCCGTGCTTCTTCCATATTTATCAATTTTTTCATACGAGTACATGCGCGAGGGCTTTTTCGAGGAGTTTTTGGGGACTTTTGTATATTTTAGGTAGACATCAATCTCGGCGCGCGCTATTCTTTGGTAACAGAGCGTAAATTGAGTGCCATTTTACTTGGCATTCTGGTCTTCTTCTCCGGTCTACTCGTTGACGACTTCTGCTTGTACGCGATACAAGCTACGCGAGTCAACAGGACATGTAAGTTACTTAATTTTCGTCTCTCTTTTTATAAAAAAGATACTATAGTTGTTTTCATTTTTGTAAGTTAGTTTTCCGCCTAGAATTATAGTCTTGTGATGTTAGCGAGTGTATATGTTAGTTTAATATATGTACGGGCACTAAAGCACTGAGTACTCATGTATTAAATTGCCCTCTAAGTAGTTATTATGGGATGTGGCCACAAAAATTCTTCATTAGGCTGACCCCTGATGTTTCACATCGCAGTCCCCATACCCAAGTACGTAAAATTTATTTAGTGCATTCACCGTTAAATTCCTGACTTTTTCGCTTCCAGGGCAAGTAATGAGGAACTACTTGGGGTTCTACATACTGTGGTATGTGGTTATAATCCTGGAGTTGCAGTTCGCGTTTACCGCGCTGTCGGTCAGATCGCGGTTCCAAGCGGTCAACGACGCGTTGTCGCTTACCGCGAGGCATATCACCGTGGCTGGTATGTAACACATATGAGTAAATTCCCTGAGAAATTTTACTAACACTTCCTCTATTCCGCCAACTATACCTTGGTAATTTCGATACCTTTGTCATTTTCTTTGACTGTAGCAAAAGTTAGATGTTGACGATGAAAATTTTTGAAAAACTCTCGGTTATTAATCTCATCATAGAATAGAAATTCTATTAGTTTATTAATATTATGAAAATATTAATTGAGCAAATTTCTGACCTACTCAATTTAGCTATTTTTGCGAGTCAGATTTTTGTATTTAGAAGATATTTAGAAGTAGATTTTCAATCGTCTAAACTTCAGAAGCTGGTAGAAGAACAAATACCTTGTGTTGCAGTGGGGAAAGTTAAAGTGGCAAGTCCTTTAAACGTATTCGCGATTCGATTCAGCAGCGCCAACGACCAGCGAAGTCCAAACATCAACTTGAATGCTGACTCTCTCCTGGAAAAAGACAACGCGGTAATCGTACGAAATGCAGGTAAGAAAGCACCATGCCGAGCTTTGGGACAGTACCATCGTAGCGGAAGAAAAAAATTGAACTTGAAAATTAGATGAATGTAAGCAAGCAGTAATGTATTGTAAGTGACGTAGCGTGGGACGCCCTCCAGATAGATGGAGCGACGATATACGCAAAGTGGCTGGCAGTGGTTGGATGCAACGAGCTGAAGATCGAGCTCGGTGGCGTGTCATTGGAGAGGCCTATGTCCGCAGCAGTGGACGGGAGTAGGCTGATGATGATGATGATGATGATGAAGCAAGTCACTCGAATAA
This sequence comes from Croniades pieria auraria, assembly GCA_018248815.1. Taxonomy (NCBI): domain Eukaryota; kingdom Metazoa; phylum Arthropoda; class Insecta; order Lepidoptera; family Hesperiidae; genus Croniades; species Croniades pieria. The sequence goes on along the minus strand of DWJK01006322.1, from coordinate 5,135 downwards.
TAATAATAACATCCGATACCAAAGCAAGCATCAAGAGAGCTTGTGTTATGGTAACGAAACGACTGATACGTTTGTACATATAAATATATACTTACAAAGACATTTTTTACAACAAGAAAGAGCGTAACAGCTGAAAACTATGGAATTTTATGTATTTTATATTAGATCGGCGCAAAAGAAATTCTTCCCTGGACTTTTGTCCAGGCAAGAATTTCTTCGACTCATTTTTTGAGTCAAGTGAGAATATTCTTCTCTAACCATTGGATATTTACAGTACTGCTTCATGTCATCATCAGCCTATCTCAGTCCAATGCTGAACATAGGCCTCCCCCAATAAGCGCTATCGCGGCATGTCCTCGGCTTGTCGCATCCAGCACCTGCCTGCAGGCATTCGCAGATCGTCATCTCACCGGGCCGGACCATTTACTGCTTCATGTGTGATAACTCAATTAAAACGCAAATGAAACATGTAATTACCTTGGAATTGTCATAAAGCAATGATATAGGCGTATTTTACACATTTTTATGATAAGCAAAATGCATATGTCAGATCTACTCGTATATGACTTTCTCTATTGCAGTAGCGTACTGCGGATCGTCCAGCGGCCCGTTGGACCGAGCCAGTCACTGTATTTACTAGTTTCAAAAACAATGATTTTGTGTTTTCATTGAGATTATTCATACATCTAGATACTTCATCATGATCACCTACTTGTCAACGCTTTTGTCCTGTATGAGAAGAGATGCAGATATTCATGTTTTGTTCAGCCACCGGCGAACCAAAGTTGGTGGTGCCTCCTTGCGAAGCCATCCGCCGCTTGGCCTGCCTCCACGGCTCCCTCTGCGACGTGGTGCACCGCATCGACAACAGCTACGGCCTGCCACTTATAATAATCCTCATATCGACGCTGCTGCATCTTATTGTCACGCCCTACTTCCTAATCATGGAGCTCAGTGAGTCCCTATAGATTTTACTATTAAATGTTACGTGAGTCCTTCTACATATATTTATATACGTACCGACTTAACTCACGTACGTTTTTCGGGATGGCCCGACTAGTTTCGGACCTGTACGGGGTCCTTCCTCATAAGCTCCTGCCGATTGCAGCTAGGTTGTGGCGGAGGCTCCTTATAGATTGTTAAGTGAAATTGTATTTTATTACTTTTATTATTTTATTATTAAGTATGTGTGTAGTATATACAGTCTGCGCCACAACCTTGCTGCCAATGGCGGGAGCTCATGAGGAATCATGTGTATAAACACAACTCAAGAAACATTTAATAGTAAAATAGTACATAACTTTGTTATTTGAGAATGCGCTAAGACCTAATATGATAGACTATTTAAAGATTTATACATACGCTATAACATGTGTAACTATAACACTCGTATACTCGTATATGCATTTATAAGCAGTGATAGCCTAGCGGTTAAGAATACAGCCTCTCATTCCGAGGGTGCTGGGTTCAAATCAATGGCGCGCATCTCTTCCAAAAAGTGCGTTTTAAGTTTAAATATCACTTGCTGACGGTGAAGGAAAACATCGTGAGGAAACCTGCACACCTTAGAATTTATGAAAAGACAAAAATCGTAAGGCGTTCGAAGTTTGCTAACCCGCACTTGGTCAGCGTGGCAGACTAAGGCCTTAACCCTCTCATTACGAGAGGAGAACCATATTCCAACAGTGGAATGACAAATTGGTCGATTAATGTACATTTACATGACGTGTCTTTCAGTTATATCAACAAATCGGATCCACTTCTTAGTACTGCAATTCCTTTGGTGCGCTACACACGTGTTGAGGATGTTTGTGGTGGTGGAGCCCTGCCACTACACCGTTGTTGAGGTAACATTTTTCTATCTACCTAGTCAATAATAAATATATATCTTCCTGGTACATGTCGCCACACGGCTATCTGATCCCAAAGCAAACACCAAGAGAGCTTGTGTTGTGGTAGCCAGACGGCTGAATAAAGTTTTTACGCCTGTAATCCCCGAAGGGGGTAGGCAGAGGAGTGTAGTACACTCCCACGTTTCAGCAATTACGTTTACGTCTCACTATGATATAGTTGGTGAGCCTATTATCAAACTCCGGGCTCAGATCAGACTCCGTGCCACTACCAGAAATTTCTAATAGTAAATCTAAGTTAGAAAAATAAAACAGTACCCGATCCAGGATTTGAACCCAGGACCTATCGATCAGCAGTCGCGCTTGGAATCACTCGACCAAATATGTGGATGAAATAATTCCTTCAAGAAAATATTTCTTTATGGAATTCACATTTACTAGGGTAAAAGAACGGAGGAATTGGTTTGCCGGCTGATGACATCAGCGCCATCTACGGGCATGTTGCCGTCGAGGCTGGAGCTGTTTTCGAGGCAACTCATGCTGCAGTCAGTTACCTATTCGCCTTTGGGCATGTGCACCTTGGACCGACCACTGATAGCATCGGTAAGCCTTATCCAGCTGTATATTATGACAATGGTTAAAATAATCTATGGCCAAATGTATTGCATTTACTTAAAATATTTTTAAAAGTTACCAATTTAATATTTGTTTCAGGTCCTGGGCGCAGTGACGACTTATCTAGTCATTCTTATACAATTTCAGAGATATGAGACGTCATAATATTACTATTTGTGTTGATATTTCTAATTAACTAATAAATTACATTAAAATTAATTAATGTGTAATTTATTGTGTGACAATTACTCACGAACCGTTTCATAATATAAAATTGTATTGTTCTCAAATTTCAAGGACTTAAAATATATACCGACAAACTGTTTCGTCAATCTTTTGTTGTTATCGTCCTTTTTTTAGTCGTGGGGAAAGTAAATTGAAAATAACGTAAATTAAGATAAGATTTAAAGGTTTAAAGCAAATAATTTTCATACAGTTTATTATTGGAATAGAACAGTAAATAGTAATCGTAGTTAATAAAATGTAAAAAAATTACGGTATTAAATTCACTCAAAGCTACTCCAAATATTTTATATTAAGAGCGACATCTATTAGTTCTTCCATGTACTATCTAAACATTGTCAACCCTAAAAACTTAAAAATAATTTAGTTCCATAAATGTCCACCAGGGGAAAAACTAGCTTGTGTACATGCCAAGCCTGAGAAATAAGGGTGAACATAAACTTGAACTCAGTTTGCTAATTTTAGACATAGGTTAGGTTAAGTTCATGTTTAACCAGTTATAGTTATAATTAGCAGACACCTAAATAATACTGAAATTAAAGTTAAAATATTGGAACTCAGGAAAGAAACAAAATTTAAATCTACTCCTAGGAATACGTTCGTAGAATAGAAAGTAGCGAATAATTGTCCCATAAATTTTTAGAATCCTTTAAGCACACCTCGCACCACCATACTTCTGTCACGAAAGTATCCAACGAATTATTTTTACACTTTGGTCCCTTACAAATCTACAGTAAACATTACATATCTGAACTCAGACCTTTGAAGTGGGAGGCCGAATTCTAGCGCGCTGGGTTTAGATTTCGGTCTGATTTTTTTAATCAAATTTCTCACTGCTTGTCAAATATGAAATAATAATATCCAATCCATGAGTTCGTAACATGTAGGTACATAGTGACAGTAGTACAGAGAATCTATGTAAATCTCAACACAGTTCGATTTACGGCACAAGCTGAGGAAGTCCACACCACAGATATTAACATTTATACCTGGCAGCATGTTTCGCGCAAATGGAGCAAGTTGGTCGTAGAACAACTTCATTAGATTAGCGACGAGCGCGGCCACAGCTCTCAGCAGCGCTCTTCGAAAATCTCGACATGGACTCCAACTTCCTGGTACTAACTGAAAGTGTTGTTGTTACAGTCGTATAATCAATTTATAATAGAAATAGCGGTGCTTCTTCTATGGATACTATAGTGCTGAGTATAATGGCAATGACAATGTTATTCTACTTAAAAGATTCTTCAGTTCGCCTAGAACATTTGTCTGGCTGAATTTCTGTTACTGCTGCATAAATATGTTTTGGGCTCGATGGAATCCACTAATTGCCATGGAACTATTAATACCCTTATAAAACTATTTTAGGACTAAATGTTCTATTTATTTTTGGAAAAATATCGGTAATGAATGATTGTCAATGTATTTTTGTTAACGTATTCTGTTGCGAAATCGTAAAACTACTATAGACTATTATTACATTTCGTAGCTATTTGCCTCCGTATGCCGCATTCCTAGACACTGGCAGCAGTACACTGTGGTGTCATAAGCGTGGAAACTTCGAACTTTAGAGATGCCAGAAATATCTCCACTTTCGGAGTTTAGCGTAGCGTTTAAGTTGTTCCTGGATATTAGATTTTTGTGGCTTACGTGGAACTCATGCTCATCATTACCACTAGGTAATTGTTTGAGCGTTTCTATATATTTTATATTGACAATATTAACAAACTATTCAATATAGACGTTAATGCGTACTCGAAGGTTCTAGAATAAACGAGATCTGTTCTATGCGTTCTAGATAAAGATGGAACTAAATATGCTTATGTAAGTTCCTACGTGGAGTCCTCGTCAAATTCTCCTGCAAATTGATCTGATTACAGTGAATACCTCATTTCTTATCCTAAGAAGGAAAATGAATATAAAAAATAATGCACAAAATATATGAATGAAGATAATGAACGATATGAGTGAATGACAAAAGGAACGAAGCTAAAGTTTGCAAGCTTTCTTACGTCTGACGTAAAACCATGAATTAAAGATGACTAACACAACGGCAATATCGATACAAAATTTAGGTACTATAGACTTCTATACAAATAGTTAGTTACGCCGCAGAAGAGAGAAAAGAAGAGAGAAAGATTGTGATCAGATCTCACATAAAATTATACGGAAAAAAAGTTAGACTTTATCAAAAATTAGTACGCAATTATATATACAAAACGGTTTCCCAAATTCAGTGGCAAAAAAGATAACGGGCTCACAGAGAATAATTACGGGGTGAGAGACTGCTCTCATCATTCGTTCCCGGGTACGTAAAATGGGTGCGAGATAAAAGGAAAAATAGCAAGGAATTATGGTTGCATTTATTTATAACCGAATAAGCTGGCTTCCATAGGAGCTAGTCACTACTATGTGACTAGCTCCTATGGA
>DWJK01006321.1:0-10565 GCA_018248815.1 Croniades pieria auraria | reverse complement strand
GCGCAGTCCGCCAACCCGCACTTGGCTAGCGAGATGGACTACAGCCTTAATCCTCTCAATATGAGAGGAGACTCATATTCCAACAGTGGAATGACAAATGGGTTGATTATTATTATTATTATACAGTTACACGAGCGACGCCGCATGCACAACTAATGTTTTATGTCACGGTTGCGAGTTATTGATATGTCATTGTCTAAATTGTTCTTCATGGCGTCCCATAGATGCCGAACTTTCGTCCACAGTTTATATGACGGGTGACACATTTCATTGAAGTTCGTTTTATGACAATAAAGTCTATGATTCAATCAATTGATGCGGAGAGCGTCATAAAACATTTCCGCTTTATGCCGTTTTTGTTGTACACATGACAAGTCATTCATTCTTTAGAGGCACCGGAAACATTTTTTATAGTTTTGCTGAAAGTAATACCGTTTTAAAAATAAACTTCATTTTTCATGATTTCAGCAGTTAAATGAGGCTGATGATAAAGGGAATAAAGATGATGATTTTTTTTTATTGCACTAATGAAATTAAAATAAGAAATTATAATCATCTATATTAAAATACATTTTCGTAATATTAACTTACACGAACTAAGGTTTAAATACGAACTATTTTAATCTTAACTGTCATAATTGAAAATTACTTTGCGTCAATAGTTTTCATCATCATCATCAGCCTGTTCCCGTCCACGGCTGGACATACGCTTCGCCATTGGCACGCCACTGAGCTCGATCTTCAGCTCTTCGCATCTAACCACTGCCAGTCACTTTGGGTATATCGTCACTCCACCTAGCTGGAGGGCGTTCCACGCTACGTTTGCCAAGTCGCGATCTCCACTCCAGAACACGTCTGCTCCAGCGGCTATCGGTTCTGTGACAGATGTGACCAGCCCACTGCCTCTTCAGCTTGCTAATTCTTTGTGCTATGTCGATAGTTTTACTATTTACATAACCACAGGTGTTATTTGTAAAAGATCGGGTTGTGGCAGTTCTGTACATTTATCTTCGTACTCTAATTTTTTCATACGCATTTCTGTAGTATACTTATAATAACCTTTTTTATTCACCTACAACTATTAGCACTAAACTACCTTAAACCTTCAATGTTGGTAAAAAAATACTTATCGGAACTGGATTCGTGAGTCAAGCCGAACGCGTAACCGGAGCTGAGGACCGCGCCCAGTTAAAACAATATTCATAACCGACTAATTCACTGTGGCACTTAATCGATTGAAAAATCTACCTACCCCTGACCAACCGAATCTAGAAAATGGTGGATATTTTCAACCTTATGTATATGAACATAAGAATGAGATCGTAGACGTAATATGAGCTGTACAGTCGTCGACAACAGTGATTGATGCGCGCTGACTGACGTGTGCACGAAACCGGGGCGCGCCGTTGATGTTAAGTGATAAGCGGAGGCGGTTACGTTAAAAACATGCTAAGCTTATCATCGCTAGAGGATACAGAAATAGATAAATTTAATCTCAAAATTATCTTATTAATATTAGTGAGTAACTTGTCATTTTATTATTAAATTATAAAAGAATCTACGGATAATGAAAATAAGTAAATTATTTTGATAAGAGAATATTATATAAGCCAAGCTTGGAGGCGTTCTTTCTGATGTTAAAAAGTTGCTAACATTATATAAAAATTAAGCTTCAAAAGTAGCAAACTTATAGAATAGGGATAGAATGCAAACTTTTTGGTGTAACTTACAACTGATCAAAACAGACATCGCTTGTGACTTGCACCTCCCACGATAGTTACCCTACGCTGTGTAACGTAAACACACGGGTAGCGAAGCGGACAAGGTGACCTGTGGCGAAAACGCGAACCACTATCGACAGCTATATTGAGACTCAACTAAATTAAGTATACACAAGGACTAAACTGAGACCAGAGGAGAATAAAATATTATTAGTTTAAAATTTAAGATCTATAATTTTATTTCAATAAGGTAAACAATATAAATGAAAAGGGATTTTCAAATTAAAATTACGTTATAACAACGTGAGGACCAATCGAATATGAAGTTTAAAATTTTCACGATTTATTTTATATCTCGGGTTAAATATTAAATCCAAAATTATTTTTTTTAACTGACAGCGCTGTGAAGACAATCGCTTTCTGTTCACAGCGTAAGTGGCATGCTTGCCCCGCTGGCGGCTTGCGACGGTGTAAAAGGGTTGCTTTTGTTTAATATTATCTATCGGAACGGATATAATTTAATTGCGTTTTGTGTTTGATTGTACACTTCATTGTTGATGCGAGGAGATATAGCACACATTCGGTTTTAATCGTGTAGCAAATATATTTCACGATGAAGAAGTGAATATTGGCTTAATTTGTGACAATTGCAATTGAATATAAATACATAATATATTCATAAATTTAAATATCACTTGCAAACGGAACGGTGAAGGAAAACATCGTGAGGAAACCTGCACGCCTTAGAATTTACAACAAAAAAAAATTTTATGTGTGAGAAGTCTGCCAAGCTGCACTTGGCCAGCGTGGCGGACTACGGCCTTAACCCTCTTAATATGAGAGTACACCCATATTCCAACAGCGGAATGTTAATGGGTCCATTACTATTATTATTAAATTAAATAATTTATGTATGTCGTGGTAACTCCCTGTCTTTTGTTATGGTTGAAGAGCGATGAAGAAAATGTATAAGATTTTGATAATGTTTTCAAAACTTCCAAAAACTGTTCTTCGATTTCTAGAAACTTCGATATTCCTTGAAGCTATTTCAAAAGACAATGATGTCAAAAGCGTCACACGGTCGCAGTCCGCGACACGGCACTCCTGTCACAGACACTGCTGCACACATGACATCACTTGAAGCTTAATCGCGTACAAGTTAATCGATACGCTCCCACGACCTAACTGTACCACCGAGAAGTTCCTACCACCAGGTCAGCACCGTCATGCAATATTGATCTTTTTCCCCAATAAATTTACGGTTGAAAGTAGACTGGGTTATTTTGACGTACTGGCACAACTTGTGGGTGGTACGCGACAGTTTAACGACAGTTTTTGTAGATGTCGGATGCCACTTGGTCTTATTAAGAGCCGCGTATACGACACCCTATGGTCCGATGTGCTAGTGTGGACACGCCGCTTGTTGCATTTGTTTGTTTTTCTAGTTTTTGTTTGTTTGTTTTTGTTACATTGTTTTTACCTTACGATAATGTTTTAGCGCTTCATTCAATTTTTGATTTTTGGACATAGATCTCAGATAGAGTTGGTTAAGACCATAGTTTGTCACATTGGCTAATTGAAGGTATAGCAGACAACACGCTTTAAAAAATTTGTAGTTTCTGTATTTTATATATAATTCTGAAGCGTATAGGTTTTTTTGTTTTTTATTGATAATGCAACTGAGGTTTTACATAAGCTCTATGGTTATAGTCAGGAATTTAGTTCTAGATTCTTAAAACGAGCGCCTAAAATGTGGACCACTAATTTATCACTTCCTTACATGTATGCAACAAAGTGCTATAAATATCTAAATATAAAGGCATTGAGCAAGGCATACCTTGTTACGTCTTTGAATCTTAACTCCAACAGTTTAATTTTTTCCGCTGTCCTATAGTTTTAATAGTTGGCAACTCCACAGTCAAACACGGCCCTAAATCAGTAAAATTGATCAATGGTACTGCTACAACTTAATTTTATATTGTCTAAAATTACCCAGGCGCATCCATACATCTCTCGTCTCGCGCCATTACTCTCACGGGATTAGTGCGTCGGAGGTTTTGACAATTGATTTATATCTGTCACGTCTCGTCACGGCGGCGACTGCGCGCGCGCATCTGCCCCCGCGCCGCACCCCGCGCCCGCCCCGCGGCTGCCCCCACAGCTTCTCAGAACAAACATTGGACAAAGAGTAGGCGGTTCGCAGATCATTCACACTTCCGAACCAAATGGCTCACAGATAACATTCAGAGACCAATTTATACATGCAATATTGCAGCGATGAGCCCGTTAAATGTTTCCTATGCCACGTTGTGCTATTCTGAAGAAAAATATTAATAGTATTTGTTGATTTAATTTGCATGGATCACTTGCTGTTAATTACTAGGATACAATTAATTTTTATTAAAGGTTGCCAAGAGTTCACTCCTAAGGTCTTTGTTTGGCCTTCACTTTTGACTAACTACATTTGTTCTAACATCCAAATGGCCTACACGTTTCAGAAGTCATACAGTACACGTCGTTAGGGGCATTCCTTGTGTTCCACATTCAGTAATCAAATACCGTGTCTAGATTTGAGAGCGTCTCTGAATATAGAGGTCCAACGATAGCCCTACGCGAGGCCCGACCTTAAATACATGTTTCACTTTTCAACTACATGATTGGATCTTCATTTTGTTGCGAAGGAACGATGTGGAACCACGGTTGTCTATCCGGGACTTAAAATTGATATGGTTTGTAATTTATATACGCTATTTCCTTCGTTTCTTACAAAAATATTAGATCAAGTGCCGTAAACTTAACACACTATTGTATTGTTATTTAGAACTATCCTTACTATTTTGTTCCTTTCATTGTCGTATATTAATTTAATGTATTTTTGCTTTATTGGTTTCAAATATATAAATATAAAATATAAATATATAATTATATAAAATTTCAGACCTTGGTTATTTATTCTGGCGCGCAAATTTGACATTAGTATTGAAATGAACAAATATACGATGAAATATTCTTATAATTAATAGCAATAAATATAATAAAAAGCAGTGATAGCCTAGTGCTTAAGAATTCAGCCTCTCACTCCGGGGGTGCTGGTATCAAATCCATGGCACATCTTTACAAAAAGTGCGTTTTAAATTTAAATATCGCTTGCTAACGGTGAAGGAAAACAACGTGAGGAAACTAGCGGACTTCAGAATTTATTAAAAAAAAAATTCTGAGGTGTGTGAAGTCTGCTAACCCGCACTTGGCCAGCGTGGCGGTCTACGGCCTTAACCCTCTCAATATGAAAGGAAACCCATATTCCAACAGTGGAATGATAAATGGGTCGATTATTATTTTTATTATAATAAAATAAAAATACAGGATTAATCAATTACGGTAAATAAAATAAACTAGCATATGTAGAAATTAATAGTATGGGACGTCCACACGGCCATTTAACTAGGTATCGACTGTGTTATGGTGAACAAAAAAAAAAAATAAAAAAAAAAACAGGCTGATAAACTATGATAATTATACATATATACATATTAAATATGTCGTGAGTATTTATATACATGATTAAAAATGTACCGGCTTAACTCACGTACGTTTAATCTCAAGCGGCGGGAGCTCATGAGGAAGGGCCTCGTACAGGTCCAAAACTAGTCGGGCCATCCCGAAAAACGTACGTGAGTTAAGCCGGTACATTTTTAATCATATACATATATACATACTTATATGCTTATTATTCCATCATGATAGACGAAAACACAAACCATAAAATATATAGATATAGTTCATTTTCGCATCGACACCCTATGGTGACAATAAAAGTGGTTTCGCAGAAGGTTTTTTCAAAATGCTAAATGACAACCGGATGTCCACAATACACATCGGTCCGTATATATTGTATAACGCAAACCAGACCGGCGTTTACGCGTACCTTAGATAATAGACTGCCGGTTTCGTTAACCAGTTTGCCGTTTCAAGGCTGACATACATCGAGGTTTTGTTTATGAGGGGATCACAGAGAAAAGTGAAAACGAAAGTGGTTGCTTATTTTTCAATGGACATCAGTGTGGTGAGTGTTCTAGGTTTTATTCCGGTTTAAACTTAGCCTGTCAAACAGGCAAACTGGTCACCTAATGGTAAATGGTCAACGTTGCCTACGAATATTTACGAGGTGTCGACTTTGTAACAAAGCTCTCTTTATTTCTTGAAAAACTCCATGTTATGTTGGTTTGTTAAAACCTGATGGAAGCTCATTCGTCATTCGTCATATCTCGCAGTAGGAGGAAGAATTAGATAACGTATTGACAGACAGATATGAATTAAGGGCTGTGAAAGCTTCGCGGTTAAATGGTATAAAGACCTAAGCAAATCATCTGCGATCTAGCTGCTCTTTGTCTAGTATCCCAAGAGCATAGCTTTTTCTTATTTCTAGGATGCATAAACGACTTCAAGCAAATCTAATACAGTCTTCATGTAACAAATGGTGGAGTTCACTTGGTTCTTCCAAAAAAGTAAAATCTATTGTTAGCAAATGTTGTCATTGTAACCTTTCTGTATTCCATTAAAGGGATCGTGGGTTTGAATCCCTGACACGCGCCTCTGACCTCATATGTGACGAAGTTTCTTTAGAGAATGTTGAATAAAATCTTTGAGCAACTCACGGCCATCTTATGTCACAGTAGGCAACATTTGTCGCATGGAAACCAGACTGACGAACTAAAAGTATATTATGTACTAATTTCTAAACACATATTTATTTACATAATTTTATACAAAAATAATGTTTTAATGACAACAGTTGTAGATAACAACAACGTAAAATAAAATGGTGATTAAATGATAAATGAGGTTAAAAAACATCCAAATATGATCTGGAATATATAAAATAATCATATTAACCGATAATAACTCCTATTGGTTTTGTGGGTAAGGAATAATGTGCAGTAGCTATGAAATCGTAACATGTAAAACGTATAGAATTTTCTAGAAATGCGAGATTCAAAGATTTCAATGATATAAGGGTCGCAAGACATCTTATTAATAGCACGGTGACTGACAGGAAAACAATGTTGTTTAACATGTGAACGGCTAGATGGGATTAACCCCTCTTTTATACTCCCCGCGCCTGGGCACGGGTTTCCTACGCAGCTGCCGGAGGCCTCGAACATATGGGTGATTATTTTTATTTCCTTATCAACAGGTTTCGGAGACTGTGGCGATTTCTTGTATTGGTTTGTGTTCATGAGCAATGCTTTGTACTGAAAACCGCTATAAATAAATGTTATATTAATTACGCAGTTAATTGCTCGATTGCTCACTGTTTCCGCTGCGAAGCTCTATGGACAATTCCAAAAAAAGCCGAACCACACTTCTGTGAACATCCGTATACTATGGCAGCTTGTGTCGAAATTTAGTGATATATCACTTAGCCGACTAAAATAGTTATGTTTGCGGGAGCGGGTTTTAGCAGGAAAAGAATCGATTTGTTTTAATATATTTCGTTGTTATTGTTAACAGCTGTTTTTAATGCGACGCTGCTATTTTATAAAAATGTTGACGGATTTTTTTGTTATTGGTGAACGAGTCATGAAATTTGTCTCTGCCAGTCATGTGTCACATGTACCTACTGTCAGAGAATAGTAGTAATGCTAGAAGAATTTAAACAATAATTCTTAATCCTCTAACATTTGTAAACGAAACAATGTGTTTATAGGTCTATGAGATGTTTTCCAGCAATAACGTATAGAAATCTAAGACTGTTAAAGCTGACAAATTCCAAAGACATGTCTCAAGACATCTTCGTTTTTTGAGCTTTCGATTAGATAAAAATATGTTCCTTCAATTTATATATTACGCAAAAACAGCCTTTGAAAATATAATAGCTCAATGTGGTAAACATGCTTAATTTGAGTTATCGTTAACATACGTTATTTCTAAATAAATTGTGTTTTAAATTTGTACATTAACACAAGTATGACTACTGACAAAACCTTAATATAGTCATACACATATTCCGACGTCAATGTCCTTAGTCAGCTACGAATAACAATGTGACAATTTCATTACTTTGTGTCAATGCCACGGCACGTCAGTGTCACGTCACGTGTCACGGCGCCCGTCACCCGTCAATTACTATCAGCGACGGATTGGTAATTAGTATGGAACATGAGTAATTACGTCAGTTACTGTAGTTTTTTTTATTACTACTAACGAATTGAAAGTAATAATTTGAGTTTTAACCAAATATATTTTTGGTTGGCTTGTTTTGTTAATACATCGAGCTGACAAACAAAGATTTTCTTAATTAAGCAGTCTATGAAATTATATGGTATTTATGTACAGTACCTATTTGATTGAGTAAGACAAAACTAAGGTATTCGCTTAGTTTTAAGCAAATAAATAAAAAAGTAACCTATTTTATTCTTTTGCTAACACACCAAAGTTCACCATAGTAAAAATAAATGTAAAAAGCGTTGAACGATAGCAAAATTAAAAAAATACATGATAGATGATAATATCTCTGTTATACTGCATTTCTTGAATTATTTGTCATTAATAGGTAGTTACAGGCAGCGAAATATATAAATGTTATTAATAAAAATTACAATGAAAACAAGACTTATGGAATCGGCTTTTTTTATTATTTAGTCTCGCGAGCTGTTCAATGTCACAATTTCATTACGTCACGTCCCGTCGCGTCACGTCATGTCTCTCGCCCGTCACCCGTCACTCACCTGCCAACGAATTGTTAATTAGAGTAGAACATGACGAATTGCGCCCTGGATTGGCGGACGACGGTGAAAGGTATTAAGGGATTACATCATTTGCAAAATGGTACATGCTACCAACATTTTTTTAAATTTTTTATCGAGTACAATTAGACGGATTTGGATGACCAATTTACGGAAACACAATCAACATGGTTGAAGGACCTTGAAAAATCTGGCTTCACAAGGGACAATTATTAAGACATGCTGTTTGGTGGAGATTGTGAGTTGCAAAAGCGACTAGATATTAAAATCGATCATTATTTTTGGATGAAACCACATTTGCGAGTTTTAAACGCGACAACTTTTACTTTTCCCGCTAAAATACACACTGGTTATCATTAGTATAAGAAAGGCAATGTACCTCTTCTGAAGACGATGACCGAAAGCTGAACACCTTGAAACACCCCTTTAAAAACCCCTTCAAAAATATCCATACTGATAACTTAAGATACCCGTTTTATAATATTTATAAATATCCTTTTCGTATTCAAATTTGCGCATTTACCACTAACACTCCATGTGAAATAGTACCTCAGTCTCAGAACAACGCACCCTCTATAATTAAAATATTAGTATCCTCAACATTCGATACATTAAATCGTTTTTACAGTCGAATTCATGTGTTAAGAAAGATATTTTGTCATTTCAAAAGCTGGACTCTTTGTTCGCAACCACGTAATATTTCTTTGAGATCTACATATTCTCCAAAAATTATCTGGTGTCTATCCAAGTCTCGTGCTGCCTCATCTAAAGGCTATAATATGAAATACCAGCTAAGGTCATCAGGATCCGTTGACGTAACATGGGTTGGATGGGCAGTAATAATTACATGGGAACAAAAAAGTATTGGTAAGAATTGAAAAATAGAAATTTCTCTCACCAAGTAAAATTACCGTTTGCAACAATAATATTACCCAAAATCCCTCACCACCAACACGGAACGTCACACATTGATCCATAATTCTATACAAAGCATCCATCAGGGAACACAATTGCATCCCTAGCTTGGCAAAGGTCTGCGCCGCCCACGGTCATTAAGCATATCTGCGAAACTATTGCAATAAATCAATTTTATACAAAACTACGAAATAAAGGTTCGTGCTCTTTCCATCAGTATTTGCATTAGTGATTGCATTAATCATCCCCACACAATCGGGGCAATAAAACCCATAAAACTTTGTATGGAACGCCATTAATTGTTATTGACATACTCACAATAGGAGCGCGTGATTGACAAATGTCAGTGCGCGCGAATTTGTGAAAGGACAATTTCTTTTTTGTCGGCCGCCATGTTTCTTTTTTTAATGATGTTCCTGTGACTTGCGTCTTTTATTTGCTTTCTCTATGGTTATCGTTATTTTAACTATTCTATTTGAAACGTACTCTATTGCTTGGCTTAGATAAAAACATGAGTGGTATTTTTCATGATGAAATCGAAATATCCACCCCGCAGATTTTGTTCAGATTCCATTTTCAATAAGGTTTGCCCTCAACGAAGCTTACCGAATACAACGCTAGCGTCCGATATGACGACAGTTTGAATATTTAATAACCCGTCATCGAATTCAAGCACCTTTACCCGCATAAATAAAAAGTCCTCTATCACAGACCACAAACGAACGTGCACAACGAATACAGCTGCGTATTTATTTGTCGATCAATCCGTCCACGTTCGATGTTGGTCACAAAAAGTGACGTGGTCGCGTCCCGTGACGCAGCGGGTCATAGATCAACGGCGACACCGTGTCACTGTCCCGATATAAATATTATCTCCATGTCCATTTCGTTGAATAATTCATACGAGATGTATACAGATATTTGACATAGTTTTAATATGCTTTTATTTTTAATTATCGACCTAAAATACATGTGGCGTGACGGCATAGATCTAACGAGATGCTATATGTCATAAATCATGTAACGGTTTCAAATTGTGTTGCATAATGATTCATATAAGATATAAACATATATAGCAGTGATAGCCTAGTGGTTAGGAATTCAGTCTCTCACTTCGGGGGTGCTGGGTTCAAATCCATGGCGCGCACCTCTTTACAAAAGTGCGTTTTAAGTTTAAATATCA
>DWJK01006320.1:0-10565 GCA_018248815.1 Croniades pieria auraria | reverse complement strand
GATTTTGAATGATAGCAGCTTTAAAGTGATGATCTGTAATCCAATTCTGTCTGAAATACTATTGACCCTATTCAAGTGAAGTAACATTCTTTGAATTTGTAGTTTGGTTTTATTAAACACATGAGTTATTCTCTCTATGAATGATATATGTTAAATAGGACTTGATATGTTTAACAATGAAATACAAATTTCTCAAGACTACAGTATTTTAAACTGAGGTGAGCTTGCCTTGCCCATCCAGCACATCATTAAAATTCTTACATACACCTTTGAACCATACACTAGGTTGAATAATAATTTATTTATTTTATTTTTATTTTTATTTATTCACAAAATCCACAGGTTTTAACAATGTATTTACAGTCTAAATTTATAATATAGGTCTTGAAGTCAATTACGGATTTACAGTATACATATTAAGCTAAGAAACGTCACAAAGTATTCACCACAATACTTAAAAATAGAAATAATTAATTTCAATGTATCACTTCACTTGACCTATTGTTGACAGGTTCAAGCTTTTACCCAGAAGACACCAAATGAGCAACTAAATTCCCAACCCTGGGCAACACCAGAACAGATAGCGCTGGTGGTGAAGGAAGCCCAGAGGAGGATCAAGGGTTACCTTGCACCGTTGCAACGATCCATGCAGTTGTACCTTGCCAATAAGGAGACAGAGTTTATTCTGTTCAGGCCTATAAGGGTAAGGGCTATGACAATAATTATAATTATGATGCAATAAAAGAAATTTCAATGGTAAATAAATATTATTTTACCAAAAAGAATCTTCATTTCTAGTTTTGTAAAAAAGATATTCTCCTTGAATATGCTGCTTAAATTCCACTTTTAAATTTCAGAACAATGTTGTTGGATACTTTTTACAAGTGGAACAGGTGCTGTCTAATTCTGGGTACTCAGAAGAAGACATTCTCATTGTGGCATGTCCCACTCCAGAGCAGGTGTCGGTATTCATTTCATCGGCAAGTCTCATCACCCACAATGAGCCGGTTCTGCCATTTGGGAAGAAGCGCAAGACCAGTGTGGTTAGGAAGCCAAGTGTGACCATGGTCCATGAGAAACAAGAGGAAAGTTCTAGCACTGATAACCCGACTACTAGTCAAGGGTCTTAAGTATTTTGTTATAAGAGAATCTTTCAAAATAATTTAACATCTGTAGTAACAAGTCTTAATTTTGATAGTTATGTTGTCTTTCATTATCCATGTCCATGAGTGGTTTCCAATGAAAACAAATGTTTGTATGAAGTTTGTCAAGGCTTAACTCACGTACGTTTTTCAGGACGGCCCGAACGCGACCTCGCTGCAAGCGACGGGTCCTCATGAGGAAGGACCTCGTACAGGTCCGAAACTAGTCTGCCCATCCCGAAAAATGTACGTGAGTTAAGCCGGTACATTTTTAATCATGTGTATAAATACTCACGAAACATTTAATAGTAAGGTTGTCATCAAGGTTGGATATATAAATATGAACTATTTGGATAATGCCATTGTGAGTTCCTCATCCTGTAATATATATCTAGGATATTGCGTAAACTACTATTAAACATTTCTTGGGTATTCATTCATTTACTTGATTACATTTAGTACCAGCGTCGCTCAATTTTTGAGCGTTTGGCGTTTAGTGCGACCACGCCTGATGGAAAGCGTGAATGTGTCCAAAGTTGGAGCACGCATGCCTAGTAAGAGTCTATTCCCCCGTGTTTAATTTGTTATTGGGAGAGCCTAACCAATTTCGGACGCAAGGGCCATCTTCATGAGCGCCCGCTGATTGCAGCGAAGTTGCGGCCGAAACCTAATGTATAGAATGTCTTTTTATTTTGTATAGTACCAAGCTAATTAGTATACATGATAAAATCTTAGTTTTGTATAAAATATTTTATCTTTCTTTAGTATATGCGGACATAGAGATATTTTATTGTAATGTATTTAATTTTAATTTTTTTTCACCAGTAGTAAAATAAATCCTATTGCAAAAAAATAACATTTTCATTATTTTTTCAAACTTTGGGATATTACCAGAGTGCTTTAACACCGACTTTTATCAAAATAAAATATTCCCAATCTCTGTGACGGATCGACGGCTACTTTGCATATTTCTAGTATCCATACACTTTAGTAACTTACTAATGTCAGAAGATTACTTAAAATTAAAATGATGTTTGAAGCAGGCAAGGTTTTATACATATACTTATTTAATGTGAGAAGGCAAACTACTTAATCAGCAGTAAGGCAAAACGACTGAAGGAATATCTTCGAATTGTTTGTATTATATATGTACATGAAATAAACAGTAATGCTTTGTATAACACTGGTTAACACAATCATTGTTTCCTTAATTTTTTTTCTGTTATTGGATGTCTCTATGGCGAAGACTATGAAAAAAATACTTAGAGATCGCTAAGAGCTTTATTTTCTGGTATATACAGTTTGACTATTTTGACAAAAAATACAAGATAATTAATACATATGTTAACAAAATTTCTTTTGATTTTTCTGATTTTTTATAAAATTTCCTTGAATGAACGATTTTAGGTAGATCTCGTTTCACACTCCAGCAGATAGTTCGCCATCATATGTGCGTCCAACCTTTCCTGATAACGCTCTTACATTGTGCGAATATCCTGATGAAATTTCTCACCCTGTTCCTCACTAAAATCATCCAGATTTTATGGAAATCGTTCTAAATGCGCCTGCAGAAAGTGGATTATTATGCTCACGTTGCACCCTAGCTCCTGCAAGTTTATAGCATGCACTCGACAAGCTTGACGTGATCGTCAGATTTCTTGTTTCCTAGGAAATTACGCATAACCAAAACAAAGGAATTCCAAGGTTTAGGATTCAACTTCAGTCATTAATTTGACAAAATTGGGATCCGTCACCAGTTACCTAATCTGTGGTCCATCAAAAATACCGGCTTTTAATTTTTCTGTACTTAATCCTGGAAACTTGTGTGTAAGAAAATTGAAACATTCGTCACTTTTGTCAAGCGCCTTCACGAACTGTTTCATTATCCCGAGTTTAATGTGAAATGGTGGAAGTTTCAGAACTATCAGCTCTTACCGCACTGGCCAAACTTGTGACCAACGGTGTTGTTTGTCACGACTGTCACAGAGACACTTAAAACAAGGGAACTTTGTGTACCCCCCTTGTTAACCCAAAAGAAAGTTAACCATCTTCAGATCAACACAAATGACCCAGTTGTGGTTTTGATACCTTTATACCTTACAATAACCTTGAGAACATTTGTGTACACTTTTTTCAGACGTCGAATGTGAAATAGGTATGGATCCGTACTTGTTACCGTTATGAAGTAAAACTCTTTTAAATTTATTTTGCTGCTGTCTATAAAAAGACGCCAATCACTAGGTTGGTATTTTTTTAATACCAACTGTTGCAAAATACCACCAACTTCGTTACAAAAGACTAAATCCTTCTCTTGAGAAAAATACGGTAACAGTTTCTTATCCCCGGATATGGTAAAACGTGATGTTGGTTCCTGTGGTGATATGAGATGATAAAATTTCAGAAGCTGCTTTAGGTAAGTCCAGATCTCTAAAAGTCATTAGGCTCTTTTGATTAAATAGTTAAGGTTCTGAAAGGTTACATTTGTAGTCTGGATCAGAGTCTTCATTTGATGTATTTCGTTCGGATTCACAGAGATTTGAATCATCAGAAGATTTAGATGTGCTGGATTGTACACCTCTCGTTATTTTAATTAAGGTCATTGAGCAGAAGATATGTTAAGATACGACCACTTACTTCGATTTCCAGGGTTGATTCTGTTTATTTTTAAAGCACAGAAGTAGCAGTTGTCATGATGGTTTTGAAGTTCTCGCCAAATCATAGGTGTTACGAACTTTATTGCATCTCTTTTTTCACTGGACCATTTAGACTTTTAGACTGCACACTTTGTGTATCTCTTCCATATTTTGTTGTTACAAAATGAACAATGGGGATGATTCATAGTTATCAGTATTCCCTCGGCAATAAGACAATGTTTACAGTTCTCAATATGTAGTTTTAATGTAATCTCTAAGGTTTTTGATTTCTATTCATATATGAAACTTGACACCTTTCTTATTATGCAATGGGTAACTTGTTTTACTTTGCTTAAATCTAGATTTTGTGAAGCTGGAAGTGTAATATTCTTCAGCAAGAAAATGAAAAACAATATCATTATTTACATATTTTAATTATCTTATGTGTCTATAATAAATACATAACACCAAAGAAATTGTGTTTTATAAATAATAAAACAACAGACATTTGGGTGAGTACTTTAATGCACTTGATCTTACATAATCCTTTTAATTTTCCTACTTATTCATAATATAGAGTTTAAATTCTGAGCCAGTACATTCCAGCCCGAATCCTGGTGTAATCTGGCACAGCTTCTACTGGACCAATAGCTGCAACTACTGGGCAGTGGTCAAACAAGAACTTGTAGCAGACATCACGTACCTCTTGTACAGATACTGATTCAATGCGGGCATCTAGCTCATGTATTGGTAGACGGCGGTTATAACAAAGGATCTGGCGACCAATGTCCTCACAGATGGGAGTAGTACCATCAAGTTGAAGAAGCATATTGGTCTTCAAAAGGTTCTTAGCCCTCTCAACCTCTCCCTCGGTCACTTGTGTACACAGTTTCATCCATTCCCTTTGGATATTAAAGATCATGTTGTCAGCTTGCATGGGCTCAGAGACAAAGTAGATTCCCCAGAGTCCAGTATCCTTATAGCATGTGTTAAAAGATTGGAAGCTGTGAGCCAGGTTCTCAACGGATGCAGCCCGAGCAAGGAATGAGGCATTATTAGCACCACCACCTTGAGATCGGTCCCATGCCCCAATAAGAGTGTTAGCAACCATCAAGGGGATGTTGTCAGGATCAGTCCATCCAGCTCCTTCTACTGCAAGAGCCATGTGCACTAAAGGCATGGAATCATCTCTGACCCTAATTTCAGAGCCAGTGTAACGGCAAGGCGCCAACTGGAAGTCGGAGGCTACATTCTTCAACCCACTGAAATGCTTGTTAGCAAGATCTACTAACCTCTCATGTTCAACGCCTCCAGCTCCGGCCAGCACAATTCTGCCAGGTTGATAGTGAGTTTTGATGTAATGCTGAAGGTCAGCTTTAGAAATTTTTTTGATGTTTTTGGTAGGCCCAAGTATAGTTTGTCCTAAGGGTGTGCCTTGGAAGGCAGTCGCATGGAGGTGGTCGAACACAACCTCTTGCAAGTTGCTTTCGACATCTTGCATTTCGCGGAGGATAACGCCTCTCTCTCGTTCGATTTCGGGTTCAGCGAGCGATGAGTTCTGAATGATGTCGGCAAGGATCTCGACGGCCACGGGCACGTCGTTGGCGAGGCACTTAGCGTAGAACACAGTTTGCTCGCGGGACGTGTACGCGTTTAAGTGTGCGCCCATGTTTTCAACAAGCAGTTCCAAGTCGGTTTGTGAACGCTTGCTCGTGCCTTTGAAAGCCATATGTTCTAAGAAATGGGCGACACCGTTGTTTTTGGCTGTCTCATACCTGGATCCGGCGTCGATCCATAACCCAACCGTGGCCGTTGGGGCGCCAGAGTCTTCAGAAGCAATGCGGATTCCATTGTCGAGTGCGGTGAGCTTAGTCGGGGGAACGTTGATTAAAGCCTGCTTGTAGGCCGCTGCTGTTGCAAGGGAACGGACATTGCCGCTATCTTTTGAGATTACTCTCAATATAGTTGCTACTTTCAACATTTTTTTCAGAATCCTTGTACTAACAAAATTTTGCTCGCTGATTTACGTAATAAATGTGTAATAATTCTTGATAGATGTCAAGTGGTCAAAGAGGGAGTAAGAACGCTTTTGACACTTAGATAATAGTTGCCATGTTGCCGATGGCGTTCTCTCACAAACTCATAGATGTGTTAAGCTGCTTTCTGTATACCTACTCAAATGTACCGGGTTTATTTAAAGTCAACTGCCGCAATTATGCACAATCTAAGTTGAACTGAACTCAAGGTTGTGAAGTTACAATATTTATTGCTAACTATTTTGCAGTCAGGTGAAGTTTTAATAAATTTTATTATTTAGATGTTCTTTGGCCAAATTTTTGATCAAACCTTGGATTTAGTAGATACTTATAAAACTGAGTAAAACATTAGTGTAAATGTTGTTCATAGATAATTTTTAAAAATTTTATCCCTTTTTATGCATTCACGAAAATGTTTACCTAATATACATTATTAACTAGTTTCATATTTATTACGAAAAATAATTGACGGAGAGTTGCATAATTTTATAATATAAATATAATAAAAAGAAAGGCATATTAATAAATAAATGTAATACTTTCTTTCAAATGCACAAGTACGTAAAACGAAACGTCACGAAGAATTACTTGAAAGAAATCATGTGGAAATCATTTCGCTCACGCCTATTCCATTTCATCGGAATATTACGAAAGCAATGATGTACAGTAAAGATATTTGTTTAGTTAATTTCGCTAAAGATTCCCGGGAAAGTGTTCGACAAGCATAGGTCCATAGTACGTGGCTAACAAAATGTTATATCTGTGATTTTCAACAATCGTCATGACTACAATGAAGAATCCAAATTCGTCGTCTTCTAAACTCGCACTCTTTAGTCATATAAAGTACGAGCACCTGGTAGCTGGTATATCAGGTGGCGTCACATCTACACTCATCCTTCATCCGTTGGACCTTATCAAAATTAGATTTGCAGGTAAGACAACTAGTTAGACTATGAAGTATTTGGTTAAATTTCTTATGCATCAGACAAATCGTTATTGCGTTGAACGTTTGGCTAAATTTAGTTGTGTGTACGTGACTTAGGGATTGAATTTTTTAAATGTTGTTAAAAGTTACAAAGTATTAAATATTGATAATATTGCGAGTGACCTTGAACTTGGCGTAGAGTAAAAACAGATAATTTCCTGATGCAATCGTAAGCTTTAAAAAATTTATGTCGTTGTGGTTAAGAGAGCAAACCACAATTATTGTTATTATATAATATTAATCCATTAAAATGGTAATTATCGTGCATAATCGTTGTACAAAACTTCTATTTATTTTCATGGTTTATTGTTTTGATACTTGAAAAGATATATTAAGCATTAAATTAAAAATATGTGCAATTTGATGAATATTTACATAGAATTATTGATAAATCTATTATTATGGTAGTGATAATTACTTGTTTATTAATATCCAGATCAATAGACCCACAGACAGACATAAAATTGCTGTTTCTCATATATACATTAAACACTGAAATCACTAAATATGTATCACATGATTAATACTTATGGAGCTGTGTTACCCGCTATACTGTTTACTTACACTCTTTTATTGATCAAATAACATAAACATATATTTATATTGTCATAGATATGGTGCAGACACCGGCAATTATACATGTTAAAAATATTTTTTTTCTTACCACAGCTCAATACTTTTAACAATATAAAGCTGTTCAAACCATGCTGTTTTATATTTATCTGTAATGAAACAGCTTCGTACTTAAATGCTCAGTGAAGTGAGGCTGTTGTGGTCATTCAGAGACTTGTATCAAAATGAGAACTTTGAAAAACATGGTATTTTCACAATGTACTAGTCAAGTTGACAGTTACTTTAGTTTTATTATTGTTATGTAACATCAGGTTCCTTATGGGCCAGATAGAGGGCACTGAGTGCTAAATATCACTATTTGTACGGGCCTGGCCGGTATAAAAATCAAATTGTTTATGGACACCTGTTTATTGCCAAGACTTGGTAATATATATAATTCATAGACACAATGAAAGAAAACAATGGGTGCCCTCTTCACTTAAAAGTTATTTCTTCAAGTTACTTTCATTTATGTGATTATACGTAAACATTACATTGAATCTGCTTTTGTAGCTTTCCTCTTGTATGTACATATACATATGTGTAAGTGCCTTACTGCAACAATATAATAATATTGCCGGAACTTACACAGCCACATCTCAAACTGAGCAGATTCTGTATTATAGTAACTAGACAACAGATAAACATACATAATACACTTCTATATACAGATTAATAATATACCTCATATTTCTGAAATGAACCCACAAACAGTGGGGCAGCAATCAGAACAACTAATCTTTAGACCAGGAGCTCAATCGAAATGCACCTTTGGTTTTTAATTTCTTTATGTTATTAAAGTGATATGTCATAACTGTATGCATTCACATCTTGTACATATATATTGCTTGTTTAAAATATATGCATGACTTATGCTTACATAAAGTTTGTTTAGAAGTTACTGTTTACATTACATAACATTGGTTATTCATTGCTTTGTTAGTAAACACAAAGAAACCTCTCAAGAACAGTGTAACATGTTATTACAGTGCAAAAATGTTTAGTACCTAAAAATTGTAATGTAACATCATTTCTATGTATTCAATACAGTATATGATAGTAAACTTAACAAGTCACATATAAATTATAGTTGAGTCAATATAAATACATGTATTTATGAAGTTTTTAAATACAGTGTTGAATGAAAATTGTTTTACAAAACTATATTTTTTAGCTCACTATAGAAATTTTTACAAACACGTAAATTTTTTGGTGTAATATCGAAAATGTTAAACTCATTATTATTGCATTTGTTTTTTGTTTAAATAGAATTACCGTCCTTACTTCTTACAATAGTGGTGACTTTTTTGCCATATATGTTAGAATAATACTGTATATGAAGAGAGTAATGAATGTAAGAGATAGGGATATTTGACACTCAGTGTCCTCTGCCTGCCAAGAGACTTGATATGACGATATAATAATAATACCTTTATAAACTGTTATTGTTATAGCGGTATATGGTATTATTAGTGTCCTACTAAAACAGGTTTTTCACCCGAAACTGAAACCGAACTTTCAGTCTCGCTCTCAGTTTCGGTCGAAACCGAAACTTACTTAAACATTTAAAATTTCTGTTGCATACTGAAATCAATGCGACTGAATAAACGCGACGTTTGCCGAACGCCGCACGATTATTCACAAACACTAGAGTTTCGGCGCGGACGAAAAATTCTGCTGTTTTTTGACCGAAGCCGAAACTAAGCCCGAAACTAGATTTCTTGGCCGAAACTGACCTAAATCGAATCAAAAACCAAAATGGCGGTTGTTCACTAGATATTGTTTGTGTTTTTAACAATAAAGTGCCCATAGGTCTAATTTTAGTTAAATTTGGGAGTTTATTAGAAGTTAAAATATTGTGTTTGTGATATTAATGTTCTATTATTTACAAGTAAGGTAAGTTTTTAAAAAAGGTCATCTTATCAATTACATCAGAAACACTATGTTGTTAAAGATAGTTTCAATTTCTTTTGTACCTTCACTTAGAATTCTGTACGTCATTTCTTCAGCAATGTTTGTGTGAATATTTAAAATGTCCATTTAGTTTTGTGTGTGAGCTAAGGGCACATGCTATGAAGAAATGATAAAAGTTCGTCATTTTTGAAATACACGAGATGTTGGATATATAAAAATTAAAAGGTAGATGGACTGGTAGATAGACAAGCCTGTAGATAGGCAGATACAAAAACAAATATTTACATAATTCTTTTATTGTTTATATTGTATGAGGTAACATAATTTACACAATATGAATGAAAAAAAAGTGGGTTGTTATATAGCTAAAAGCAATTACTTACCTTGCAAGCTATGAAGTAATTTCACAAGAGTTAGCAAAATAGCAATACTAATAAAATAAGTTCACAAACACCAATAAAGAATTCATGTAAACTAAGGACTGTAGTATGCATTGAAGAATGATAATGTATGAGGAGAAAAACTATGGAAAGTACTTAATTATAAAAATAATTTTTATAGTAATAAATAATAATCATCCATTATTTTTATTACATTACAATGTTTTTGCCATCTATATATGAACAACACAGCGAGCAGAAGGGTGATACATACATTTAAATTAGAGTTAGGTATTAATAATATAAAATTATACATATTTTTTGTTAAAATAATTGTAGTACGGTGACCTAAATGACTCAGCAAGTTTAAGTAAAAAAATGAATCAGCAAAAAATGGTAATGATGCTGAGTTTTTCAGGTGTCAATTTACAAATGGTGTTGCAAAAATGATGTTCTCATTGTGATTATTTAATTATAGACATTTAAGCTAATGTGTTTCAAGACATTACCATTACTATAAAATTAATTTTCTTAATTGGGTATTTATCTGCATTTCCAAAAGTTATCAGATTTGATAATTTTTTTACGCATATAATTATGACTAGGAGTTTTAGAATAAATTGAGCTAATATATTTTGTATTGTATTTGAAATTGTTAACGTTATATTTTGCAGTTCTATTACTTTACAAAAATATATGCACAAAATATGTCTTCTTTTGTGGAATTGTCCCTTGTAAATGTCATAATCATTTTTTTACAACTGTAAGGTTACATATATGATGACATGATGGACCACGGCTCTTGTAGTTGTGACAAGGACATTTTACATATTTACCATAAAATGTCTCATGCACCTATTTGC
>DWJK01006319.1:0-10566 GCA_018248815.1 Croniades pieria auraria | reverse complement strand
GGTAGAGAATGCCATTAGGCATTAAGTCCGCCTTTTGTAAATCGATTGTTTGCAAAAAGAATAAATAAATAAATAAACTGATTACTAGCAAAAATTATAGCGCATTTGGTAAAATTTGATCTTTTTTTGTTCTACTAAAAAAACCCCACGATAAGTTTTCGTTTTGTGATCAATATGCACTGACGATAAGCAAATTGCTACGACAGCACACAAACAATACATTTTTACCAAATTAAAAATTTGAAAAACACATATTATCAGAACGAACTCGTAATGTAAGGAAAAACAACGAATTTTAAATTGTAATTCGTCGGAAACATAAAATGTGATCTATCCGCACAGGTAGAGAGTAAAATCTCAATAAATCCAAACGCAAAACGTCAAACAAAACCGCAAGTATATTTTAAGCAAGAAATGTTAAAAAGATATTAAATATTAAGAGGCACGAGAAATCACTAACATTCCCGAAGAGAGTAAAATTAGACAAACAAATGTTTATTTAGCATTTCTCCGATAATATATCGCGCAATATCGCGCGTTAGCGTGGACGGTAATGAGACACGGGACATTTTTACACATACCTATCTTACATTAGATCGAAGCAGATCCCATATTTAACATATTTTTTCTTAACCATTTGCCGTTATAGTGAATGGATTGTATTATCTTGACCGAATACGTCAAATACTGGTAAGGGACAGTTAAATAAAATATTGATCCTCCCACTTATCATTCCACTGTTGGAATATGGGTCTCCTCTCATATTGAGACGTTAAGGTTGGCGGACTTCACACATCTTAGATTTTTTTTTTTATAAATTCTAAGGTGTGCAGGTTTTATCACGATGTTTTCCTTCACCGTTAGCAAGTAATATTTAAACTTAAAACGCACTTTCGTAAAGAGATGCGCGCCATGGATTTGAACCCAACACCCCCCGGAGTGATAGGCTGGATTCTTAACCACTAGGCTATCGCTGGTAAGGGAAAGTTAAAACTCTCCAAAACTAGCGTGCATGTATGAAAAGAGTGATAATGTATAAGAAGCACGGCAAGTTTGCCAGGATAGAGATATGTGGAAATTTGTGCTCTCAGCATACCCCTTACGGACCTGCCGTGATGATATAATTATTTACATGGATTAAATTTTTAACAGTTTCGAATTCACACATCTCTCACAATATACAGGGTAGAGTCAAGGTTCCTCCATAAAACAAGGGAGATCTTTTGGGAAATTAATCGGCTAATAGCGTTTTTAATGTAAAATTAAGTTTTAAATATTTATTATTTTGGCGAAGCAAAGCATTGTGAGAACATCCAAACAACATAGGCATAAGCACATATATGAGGTTGGGCGACCCTAACGTAGTACTTTAATAACTAAGGGCTTAAATCCTTTCAATTTGAAAGGAGAGTTGTGTCTAGCAGGGGAATAAAAAAGATCCATGACCCTTATTTAGAGATGCTTTTCGTAAAGTCTATACATTTTAATATGTACCTTGTAAAATTCTTTCAACTGAATGACAATAAACATATGTATATGGCGTAGTGGTTCCAAAAAGTCTCATAACAGTATTTCCAAGTCAGAAGCCTTGATTCTACTTTGGAATTTAATTTGCACTAGCTATAGATAGTCAACGGATATATTAAGCCTTTTGATTTTAATGATATTGTTCATGTGAATCCAGGTGAAACAGAATCAACGTCTGCCGTCACAGATATAAGGTAGTAGAACATCTAGTGACGGCAGAAACTTCTAGAGCAATAAGACTGCTGCATTTATGTCTGCCGCAAAGCTTTTGTTATTAAAACAAATTGCTCGTCGCTTTTAAGGCTATGGTTACTATTGTAAGTGACAGGCTCAAATGAATCCCTACAATCATATTTAAGTTTTGCTTTAAATGCCCGTGGACCGCAGTAACTATTTACAAGCACTGTTTGCTCCTTTTCAACTTCCTTCGCGTAAAGATGTTTCTCAGATTTATTGTTGTATTGAAGGTGCTTACCAAAGCGTTATTAGATTCTGAGCTCGGATGCGGAACAACCAAGCTCATTCTATTCTTCGAGTCTTGTACTCTCACAACTATTGCTAGGTTCTCCCGGGGCAGCCTGAAGAACTCCGCGACCATGTTCGTCACGTTGACCTTCACCCACTTGCCGAACTTCAACTCCTGTCGCGAAAGCTTTATGGAACTTTCTGCGTATGGCACCGACGCCTTACTCCCCTGACTGTTTCTCGTTACCCTGTTCACTTGTAGGGATATTGTGAAGTGGTCATCTGTGTCCAGGGTAACGTTGTGCCGCGGCTCCAACTCCTGCACGTGGACGTTGAGCACCGCCTCGTCCACCTCGTTCTGAAGTACTTTGCTTGTAAACCTGAAGTTTATCACTTTCAAGCCCTTGAAGTGACTGTGCCGTCGCGTATCTGGGGATAGCAGAAGTAGATTAAGCATTGTGCAAATATCTGACATTAATACAAATGATTAATATTTCATAATTAACAATGAAATTAAATCTTAATGTAGAGTCGTTCTTAATATAGTCAGTTAGCCATTTTTTCCATTAATAACTTTATTTTAATTCTATATTTAAATTTAATGAAATAAAGACAAAGTATTGACCCTACCTACATTTTATACATACATTTCATTTTGTTTAATTAAAAATGTAACGACATAATAGAAACGAAAACACTTCTATGTTATAAATAATTGTTATAAATTGTTGTACATGTTGATTAAATTAAATTATTTAATATAAATCTCTTATTAAAATAGCTGGTTAAGTAGGTAGAAAAACTGCTACTTAACACATTACGAGTAATTGATGGTTACGTATGAATATTGGACAGACGAAAATCGTACACAGGTTTTTAAAATGTAAATAGAATAAATTAGAAAATTATTCTTGAGAGTTTTTTATTACGTTGGTCATTATTCATACTGTACGAGGGCCAATTAAAAATAAATCTAACTTATATATTATTTTTGTACGACCGCGGATAGTGACTTTGTTGTTCTAAACTATCGAATCGTGTGCTATTCATAGCGTTATCAATTAAATTTTTAGGTACATAATCGTTCTTATAATAACTCTCTGTCTCTCTTATAATAAACTTGTGAACTACAAATGTACCTAGAATCTACTGTACTACTATCGTGTGGTGGTCCACTGTCTGTCTCACCGTACTCGCTTTTCACGCTTTTCATTTCTACCATGTTACATTAAATGATGAATCATATAACCAATTACATAATTTAAATACGTTAATACATATATAATACAGTTAACGAGTATAATAAAATTATAATGTATATGCATATTTCAAGTATACGTGGATAAGAACTCAACAAATGTAAATACTGGTTTGTCTATAATAAATATTTCTTTTCTAGTAGGAGAATATAAATCAACTATACAAGTAATTTTATCATTCCGAAGACATTTCTGTACTGACATATCGGCGAGTTTTTCGTAAACATTAATATATTTACATTCTCCTTACTCTACATCTAAATTATATGGTAGTGAAAAACGACTCTTATTCTGATCACCATATGGTCGGATTTTCCCAAATCTCTTAACACCACAACTATTTCAATCTACACCCGTACGTACACTCCATGGATATACAACATGGTAGAGCCGCCACTCTACATATTGTACCCACAAAAGTCACACATAAATCACCGTCCACATGTTTGTGGTTGTTAAAAAAATTGGAAAAACTACGACTTTGAGAGATCATTGCAAAACAAAATCACAAGGTATTTTCAAAGTATTGAAGTAATTTAAATTAATTCCAAACTCGTTTCCTTCTTTATTTCTTTCTTCAAATAATAAAGAGTAATAGTTTTTTTTTTAAATTAAAATTGATATTCGGAATCTAATCCAGTAAAGTGAATTAGCGCGATGTGTTTTCGTTGCTGGAATCTGAAAAGAAAAAAAAACACAATTAAATAGAATAAACGGAAAAATATATATAATTAACCATCTCATTCTGTGAAGTCGACTGGAATAACGAATCATAATGATAAAGAAAAAAAATTTTTTTAAACTTTGCACTTGACATGTTCTTTCTAGCAACATTGTCAGTTTGATAATTAGAAAAACAATGTAAATGACATTAGTTTAAATTCCAGTATATTGAGCATAATTAAATCTGAACATCACATAAAGTCATCTGATCCCAAAGTAAGTGTTAACAGAGCTAGTATTAGTTAAACCAGACAGAAAAAGAAATATATTCTTATACAGATATACACATAAACACAATGGACGAGACTCGAAACCAAAATCCCCAGCGCAACAGTCAGTTCACTAAACACTGCACCAAAGAGCCAATCAAATATCACAGTCTTAGTTAAATTCAGAATCTATACAGTATAAAGGAAATCCAAAAGCATTGTGGAAGAGCACACCAATAACCAATATTTTGCTGAACTAAGTAATTATTCATATGACAACTCTACTTTTATTGCTGTTCTCTTATTACACATGCAGTTGTACCAGACACACTTGGGTACAAAGGGATCTATCTTAATTCTCAGTCATAACTATATAGAGGGACCTGAATAGCGGAAAGTACAGAGATAATGTATTTAAAAAAAATGTACAAAAGGTTTATTGTTAGACATAAAAACATCACGCCTGCAGTCCTCGCAGGGGTAGGCAGAAGAGTGTGGTACACTTTCATGTTCCACCAGTTACGTTTACCTATCATGGAAAAGGTGGTGAACCTATTGCCCTACACCGGGCACAGATCCAGACTCCGAATCACTACTAGAAATTCTAAATTATAAAAATCGAATAGTACCCGACCCGGTATTTGAACCCAGAACCTCCCAATCGTCAGTCGCGATTGCAACCGCTCGACCAACGAGACCGTCAAACAGAGGCAGACCAACGCGGCAGTCAAATTGTATAGACCTCTTTTTTCGTTTAAACAGCGACCTGTCTTGACCTCTTCCTTGTATCAGGAGAAAAAATATAATTATGCGCTATCTATCTTCGGTTATCAAGATGCTGGATACAAAATCACATTACGTGATTTTATGTCTATCGCGCAAGTGGGTCAAAGGTTTGATTCTCAACCGAGCAGATAACTGATTTATACGGTTATTTTTACAGCTAACTAGCTGTTCTGAATCTATCGTCTAGTGTACTAATTATCTTTTGTATGGATAAGGTATCCATTGTAATTAAAATACACGGATTTCCAATGTTGGGCGTCTCTCGTATTTAATTATTTCACTCACATTTAATTCTGGAACCTAATGCGTATATTTTGCTTTGAACTTAAACCAATGTTTAATTTTCGACAACAAATCTACACAAGTGTGCAGACCAAAGTCCAAAGACTTTGCCCTTATTTTTGTTATTATATGATAGAATAGACTTTGATCACAACTCCGCTTGATGATAAGTGCAGATGTGTCCTACGATAGAGTACACATGCCTTGGAAAAACCTATTCACCCTGTTTTGTACAGTCCTAGGTCATATGTGTCTCTAAACACAGAGATCGTGTGTGCATTGTTAGAAAGGCGCTTGGGAATCAAATCGTGTAGTTCCTGTTCGCACTTCTCAAAATGTTTCCTGTAGTACTCTTTCAGACAAGCTACACGACGACTGTGACTAAGACTTTCTAGCTCAGGGTGCTGAGCGTTTTCGCTCTCAAGTCGATGAATTTATCGAAGTTAAAGTTCGACGAGATATCGATAAGAGATTAATTCAAAGGTATACCGAAAAAAATGGGCGCTAGAAGCCACTGAATCCGTTTTTCGGTAAACAGACAAATCGCTCAATTTTGAGACTATCTCAAGTGTTTTATTCATACGCTTCAAGACCTCACTGGATGTCATCTTTGTTAGCCCGTGCGATGGAAAGGCATCTCTCCGTAACCGCGTTGTCATCAGTGTATCCAATGATCCCGATTCAAGGATTCTTTGAAATGATTGATAGAAAGGAATGGAAAAGCTAAAATGTTTGATGATAATGGTATTATGTTAGCTACAGTATCAATATTTGAATTGGTACTGACGTCGGAAGTCAACCTTCACGTGAGCTTCATTAATATTGAGACGGACATGTGTACCACTAAATCAGTCATAATGATATTATATATCATTACCTAAAATCATCGCAAACATATGCTTACGAGGTCAATCATTGAACAACTTTATGGCAACTCTCAAATTTCAACTGATAGTGAAAATCGTGAGAACGCATAGAGCGAAAATGTTCTAGATATAAATCAGTGTTATAACACTGATATATCCAACACGCAGTTTTTTAATGATGCCACAAAAAAAGCTACAGCAAGAACAGAACATAAAACGTATTCAGTGTTCTACATCAATGTATGTATTTCATTTTCAGAAATAGGCATTACTCTTAAATGTCGACATGTATGCGAATTTCGCTTCAGTTTACAGATTTCGAGATTGTTTTAGAATTTGTTCTTACAAACTATATAACAAAGTTCGCATTGAAATCTACTTCCGCGTCATGCCAACGAATCCGAATAAAATTTAAAAGTTCGCGAACTAAGTAGGTGTTAAAGATACGTTTAAAAATATCGAGTTCGTTCATCCAGTATAGAAGGTCGCCACCCACCTGTATCGTAATTTTTTACCAACTATTTGAAAAGCTAGATCCAAACGCCAGCCATATTTTTAATATTGACAGCCTGTATATAAATCCGTCGTCGGTTGTTTGGTATTAAGTTGGTTCTGTTTGTTGATGCAACTGGTTCTTGTTTCCGTCGAAATAGACGCCTGCTTCTCCTAGATCCGTAGTATCTAATCATATGTATGTTACACATTTTTCATACCGTTAAATTGTAACACGCCGCTTAGCGAATTATTTTTAGGGTATGAAACACATATGAATACAGAGACTAGAAGTGATCAGAGTGTACTTTGCACAGCTAATATTCGAATCTACGCTTTTTTCTTCTGTCTGTTTCTTTCTCAGTATTTGTTTGACAAAGATTATGATATATTTGATCAATGTTATGCGAATATTGACGTACCCTTGTGCCGAGACCAAGGCCAAATTGACCAAATAGGTGAAGTTCTAAATGATGGGGCAGTTAGAAGTCTCAAGCATGAACATTAATTGGAATTATATTTGACTTTTTACATGTGAATTACAAAAGATAATTCGCCAGAAATTTCTGTTAGAAATACTACAAGATAATAAATATTATTCTATATATTAAAATCGCTAATATTAATTACATCTAAACAATACACTTTAATCATGATAGGCCGTTGGTCGGACAGTTAGTAATCTTGATTACAGAATGGTGTTTATGGATTCGATTCCCATCCGAAACAATTACATTATTTGTATAATGAACATGACTGATTATTTTGCGTTTGATCTGGATGTATAAAAATAAAACATATGTATAAATATAGATATTGTCATGACACGGTGTAAAAAGTTGTCGTCTATCTATGGGGGATTTTGCCCATAATCTCCACGCTGAGTATGCGGGTTGGAGATCGCAGGGTACAGCTTTTAGAACCGCCGACGCTGCTGCTCGTCGGCGGCCAGGGCACTTAACCGTACTTGTGTTGGCTGCGCTATACCGCAGTCAGCCGGTCGCCAGAGCCTCGTCCGTTTAATAGCAGGTGACACACACACACAGGACAGGGCACGATGGCACACATTGGGGGAGGCCTATGTCCAGCAGTGGACTGAAATAGGCCGATGATGAATGATGATGATTATGATGATGTGTAAAAACAAGAGCCAGCGTGAAACTCGAATGGCTTGTCCCATGTTTTTTTTAATTCCACTGCACAAGTTCTCTGTTTAAAAAAAACGTAACATCGTGCCTGTAATCCCTGAAGGGGTAACCAGAGGAGTATAGTAGAAGTCTGTAGTGTCGCGCTTCCAAGCACTCAACCATCGAGTTACTCCAACATTCATATCATATAATATTGCTACATAAATTCATTTTGCTCTTATACCGCGCATGTTTCTTTTGATTTATTGCTGTAAAAGTTATCCTTAGAACTCTAAAACATACATATATAAAACGGAATACATCATCGTCAACCCTTTAACCGTTTCCGCTGTTAGACACAGGTTGCCTTTCAGAATCAGAAAGGTTAATGCCGTAGTCTGGCACGTTGACAATTGGCAATTAGAACACCTCATACACCTTTAAATTACCTTTACGAAAAGTTCTAATGCGCGTAAATACCTGCACGATTCCTACCTTCACGATGTAGCAAAAGATATTTAATGCAAAAAATGCATATAATTTATTAACTATGATTTTGTACGTAATTAATGAAGTATGATTTAACATGGTCATAATTAATGAACTATGATTTAACATGGACATAATTAATGAAGTATGATTTAACATGGTTATAATTAATGAACTATGATTTAACATGGACATAATTAATGAAGTATGATTTAACATGGTCATAATTAATGAACTATGATTTAACATGGACACAATTAATGAAGTATGATTTAACATGGTCATAATTAATGAACTATGATTTAACATGGACATAATTAATTAACTATGACATAATTTACAAACTATCAATAAGATTTGAATGATCACGATTTGAATCGCCGACTTGCGAAGTGGAAGTCTAAATCACTAAGTTATCACCGCTTTTGTATTGAATCCAACTGGACAAAATAAGATGTTATCTGTGATACAAAAAAAGCTAGTAAATGAATTCGTCGTAAACTGTGCAATGTAAACATGAGATAATTCTTAGTGCGTTGAAAGTGCAAACAATCAATCTCCTTTGTACCTATGTATGCTTCTTTTCAATGTTACCATTGAAATGAATGAATGCGTTTTTAAACGAATATAAATTCAATTAAAATTATTCAACTGCCTCGTTTGTTGGGCGAATGCCAGCGCGATTACTGATCGAGAACGGGTTCGATCCCCGGCGCGAGTACTATTGGATTGTTCTATCGTGAAATTTCTACTAGTGGCTTGGAGTATGTATGTACATACATGCGTATTCGTGCCCGGTATACGGCAATTGGCTACCACCTATTCCATGGTGTGACGTAAGCAGAACTGGTGATACGTGGGAGTACACTCCTTTGCCTACCACTTCGTGGATTACAGGTGTAATATTACGTGTATATATTCTATTTATGACGAACGGCACATTACCAGCCAAAATACCTCAACACATTGTCTTATCATAATTACTTCGTGATTGCTTTTTTAAGTGAAGAGAGTTGCATTAATGTTAGCAAGGCTGTTTCTTTGCCCTTCCATATTAGGGAATGTTCATAACATTGCCATCCAGGGCCAGGCTTTAGCCTGTAACAGCCGAAAGAGACCAGTGCGATGCATAGTTTTCAATCTCAATAATTGTTCTTGTTTATTCGACATAATAAAATTAAAACACGGGTTATGGGTCACCCCCTATTCCAGGATGGGACGTAGTGGTAAAAGGTTTGAGTGAACTTCATTCCTCTGTCTACACTTTCGGTGAAATACTGGCGTGATGTTCATAAAAATGCACGTGATCAAATAAAAATGGAATCATTTATTAAAGTACATGTATTTACATTATTGACATGAGAACATGACCTACGTTCAGAGATAAATATAGAAACGATAGGTTAAGAAAATTGATTAACAAGAACAAACATTTTAACGAAACCTAATGGATATCTCTTTGAATAGTTATGATTGTAACTTAAGACTGTAAAGAAATAAAGATTATTATTATTATTATTATTATTATTATTATAGTCGTGTTTATTTGATGTATTGTAATATTTTATAATTAAATAGCATAGATATCTAAGACTTTTAATATTTTTACTATGAAGTGACTCTTTTTTATTCAATTGTATTGATTTTTCGAACGCTGTTTAATGTCCAAAATAATTCCCTTTAAATTCCCTTTCTGATTTATTAATTTTTGCACTGTATATGTATGTTTTCGATAATAAATATGTTAGATTCAGTTTATGTAAAATATGTGTACATACAGCCCAGCTTAAAATTTTAACGTAATAAATTAGTGAATTATGAAGTAGTTGGAAAATATCCATAACGGAACCAAAAGGAAAGGTATACGACTAACACTTAAAGCTAGTCATTTAATAAAACCGATGTAAGTTTTGAAACGCAAGTACGTACCTACATATGTATAATATGTTCATGACAGTCAAGTCGCTTTTAATAACTCGCATAAGTCATACAGTCAGACAGTCATAACTAATTTAATTAGTACATTATAATGTTGGACATAATACCTACCGAATTGTATTTAATGGATTATTTTATAAATACATTATTCACCCATTTCTGTTCTTACTTCGAATTAATGTATTTTATCACTTGATACAAGAATTCTCAAAGATCTCAAAGATGCAGGCGGGAGCATTGTGGGAATTTTTATCAAAATATCTATAAGAAACGTGATAAAATGAAAATATGGAAAATTTAATATGAGATTTAATATAAAAAATATGAAAAAAGCAGTGATAGCCTAGTGGTTTGAAATTCGACCTCTCACTCCGGGAGACCGGGTTCAAATCCTAGCGCGCAC